>JAGFNX010000261.1:0-173592 GCA_017657125.1 Scopulariopsis brevicaulis
TAACATCCCGAATCTCATCCGGAATCTCCTCCTCCTCGCCCCAATCCTCCCCAGCAGCACCACCCGCACCCGCACCCGCACCACCACCACCAGCGGCCCCCCGCTGCGCCCTCGCCTCCAACCCCCTCATCCAAACCCTGGCCCTCTCGTCCCCCTCCCCCTCCCACGGCAGCGCCACCCCCCTCCCCTCAAACACATTCTCCTCCTTCGCCGGCGGCAGCGGGTCGAACTCGTAGTTCGGCTGCCTGTCGAGATACTGCCTCGGCACCAGGCCCAGCATCTTCGTGTTCCCCTCGAGGTAGACGAACCGCGCGGTCCGCAGCTCCAGCACAGCGTTCGTGGGCTCCGCCTCCTTCTTCTTCGTCGCGGCGTCGGCGGCGGCCTTGAGGACGGTTGTGTACCGCGGGAAGTTCCACATGTCCTTGGTCATCTCGACGTAGAGAGTCGTGTAGAACTCGTCCACCTCGCCGGGGGGCTGGACGCCCCAGATCGAGGGCGGGGCGTCGAGGCCTAGCGTTTGGAACAGCGCGCAGTAGACCCAGGGCGTAGCCTCCATCTCCTCCACGAGTCGCGCCTTGGCCCTGTCGTCCTCCTGCCGGCCGATCCAGCCCAGAACCAGCGAGTTCCTGTAGTACCTCATCTCCCCATGCAGCGGCCCACTCTCAAACGTCTCAATGAACCCCTCCAACCAATCCGTCTCGCGGCTCCGCATCGCAAGGATGTGAATAAAGTGGTTCATCCCGTACGGGTCTCCTTCCGGGTCGAGGCTGAACAAAAGCTTCGCCCACTCCAGCGCCGTCCTGTACGTCCCCTTGCGCATCAGGCTCTTGAGGTAGTGGTACCCCGCGAGCCAGAACTGCCTGTTCTCCGGCCGCCGGAAGTCGAGCCGGGCCTTGCCCCGCTCCAGCTCCCGCCTGAAGGACGAGAGCGTTACGCGCCCAAAGGTGAAGAGGGCGCGCTCGCAGAGGTCCGCCGCCAGCGCCTGGTTCTGGTCCTGCTTCGCGAAGGCGCTGACCTGCAGCAGCGTGGAAATGTGGTACGCTGTCGCCGGCAGCTGTTAGCTTCTACCGTTCAAGTGAAAGGTGAAAGGGGCGCAACTCACGGAACTGCTTCAGGAGATGCACCATCCGCATGGGGTCTCCAATCCCCACGCAGTGGAAAAAGATCGACTGCACAACATCATACTGCTTCTCATGCACAAACGCAAACTCCGTCGCCCCGTCCCCATCCGTCCCCACCTCCCGCATCACCAGCCCCCCGGCCGCCGCCCGCGGCCAGTTATCCTTCCCCTGGATAAACATATTCCGCCGCAGCGTAACCTCTGGCAGCTTCCTTCCCGGGTCCCCCTTCAAGAACGTCTCGAGGTCAACCTGCCTCGCACCCCCGTGCAGCAGCCGCCGCCGCGTAGCCTGGTCCTCCTCCGCTTCCTCCGCGCGCGCCGCCTCGATGATCTCGCGCCCAAAGAGAGCCTTCATCTCGTGGATCGCCTTGAGGTTGTACGGGTTTATCGCCAGGACGCCCGCGTCCTCTTGCTCCGCGCCGGCGGGGCTGTCGGGCGACGCGCGGGGCTGGATGTTGAGTTCTTTCAGCGCCCGATCGATCTCGTCCTCGTCGGGTGACGTCGTTGCGGGCGCCTTGTTCCCCCCCTGCTTGTCTCCCTGCTTATTCTTCCCCTTCTTCTTCTTCCTCCTCTTCTTCGCCGCGATGGCGGGTTGCGCCTGCTCGGCCACCGGCGTGTCGTCCCGCTCCGCTACCTGCTCAGGTTCCTCCTGCTCCTCCTCATCCTCGTCATCGTTGTCGTCGTCCCCGCCGAGAGCGGCAAACATGCTGACCCTCGGTTTCGACACGGGGACCTCATCCTCCGACTCGGACGCGGCGTCGTCCTCGGGCTTCGCGGCGCCCAGCAGCTCCTGCTGCTGCCGGATCTTGCGTAGCTGCCTGCTCGACATGGGCCTGTATTCGCTTGTCGACGGGGGGGTGAAAAGAGCGCAAGTTGGAAAGTTGGTCGTTGACCCTGCAGCTCGGTAACGGCCCAGAGAAATTTCGTGGTGGGGTTGGTGAGCGCTGGCGTTCCAGCGGAGGCGTTGCTTTATGTGGTGGGGGTGCTTGCCGAATGCGTCATCGGTGGCAGAACTGCCAAATCCTGCGCTTCCGACACCTGGGCGAGAAGACAACATAAATGGCAATGGCTGGCTCACGTCGGACCTTCACGGAACTAGGAGTACAGGGTTGATACTTGTTTTTTATCTATCAATCAGTTTTGTACCCTCTTTAAAGACCAGCAGGAGCATACATATCAAACAATCCCAGCCAGAATAGATGCAACATCCAACATCTATCCCGGCCTTAACATCACATTCTACATGCACATAGCTCGCACGAGCAGCATCCTCGTGTTGGATACTTCAAATCTTGCTAGACGCTGCTTGCCTCTACAGACAGGCCCAGTTCAAGAACAAGTTGTACAACTTCACATCAAAGGAATAAAAGTATGGGTATCAAATGTTGTATTGACCATCTCCAGGAAGACAGAGCTCGCGGTTCGCAAGCTTCCTGCCCCTACCACCCGGGATCCAAGCCCGTGGCAGCTCCGGGAAAACATCAGACAACCCTTCATTAATTTGTTTTTGTCGTTTCGGCATGCTGCACCCGTAGATGCATCATCATACCCTTTGCGTACAAGTCCTCCTATAAACAGGAGGCTTCAGATTCCCCGCCGTACCACGAGGTGCCTCAGATACCCTCGTCTTCCTTAACCAGATTCCATAGCGTAACCGAACCAAAGCGCTCATTCCGGCGTGAGCACCATTCGTTGACATGCACCCTAAAACTCCGTTGTCCCCCTGCCTGTCCTCACCCCTGTATCCGCGCGTCATATGCCACATGTGGGTGACTCCAGTGCGCCCTGTCAAAGAGTTGTCCAGGTCTGAAATAGGAAAAAAGAACAAGAAAAGTGGAGAAAAACAAAACAAGAAACAAAGGCTAATGAGGTCGACTCCTTGCGCGGTAATACAACGATACCGGGACGACGGGAAAAAAAAAAGTAAAGAAAAAGGCCACAAATGCTGACGTGACTCAAAGTCGGTCCTTTTCGTGACGATCCGAGGCGGTCATTGCTTCGAGAAAGAATGCGTAAACGCCATCGTTATCGCGTGTCGGTGGTGGTGTTGGATCAAAACCAGACACCAAAGCTCGCCATGGCCGGAAGCAGAGCTGCAAGAGGCCGTCTACTGTCCCGCAGCGGGCGCTGGCGCCGGGGCCTGAGCAGAGGCGCCGCGGCCCCTGTACCCCCCGGCACCGCCTCGATTTTGGTATCCCCGTCCCCGCGGGCCACCACGGCCACGGCCACGTCCCCGGTAGTTACGGTGGCCGCCATCGACGCTTCCCTGGCCGAAAGTCTCCATGTTCTTCCGCTGCTCCTCGCCGCGCCACTCGCGGCCGCCAGGCCTCTGTCCGCCGCTCCCGGCCCGATCCTTAGCTTCACTAGAGATATTATCGAAGAATGAGCGCGACTTGTCGTAGGCTTGCTGGCCAGCCGGCTTCTCGTTGGTGTCCTCCTCCACGGGCTCATCATCGGCGGGGCTCGCGATGTCGCCAACGGGAGGCGCAGCAATGGCCTCCCGGACAAGATCGTCCTTGTTGAACTTGGCGTTGGACTCCGCAAAGTCGAAGTCAGCATTGGGAACCTCGACCTTGGAAGGCCCACCACGCCCGCCACGCCCGCGACCGCGTCCGGGGTGTCCGGCGCGCTCGGCGTTCACCCGCATCTCGTCCACCCTCTTGGTCAGGTTATCCATGGTAGACCCGTTCTGCACCTGAGCGTTCTGCACCTGAGCGTTCTGTGCCTGAGCGGTGTTGGTCCCAGTCTCCATCTTGGCCATCGCTAGTGCAACGGCAGCCTTCGCCGCTTCGGTCGCATCCTGAACGGCCGAGCCGGGAGTCGCCTTGCTGGTAGAAGTTGCCCCTGCCGAAATGCTAGTGGGCACGGGGAAGGGCTTGGGAACAGCAGGAATCACCGGAGCGATACGGTTGTTCTTGGGGCCCCTGGGGACAGTCTCAGTCCCGGGAGATGTAACCTTCTGGCTGGGAGGCTGGGGAGCAGCCATCTCGGTGGGAGGTTGGGCCGGCTTCGGCTCAGCAGCGGCTTGGGGCTTGGGGCCACCTTGGCCGAGCGACTTGGGCTCAGTCGGGGGCTGGGGAGCCTGAGCGGGAGTAGGCTGCTGAGGCCCCGAGGGAGGCCCAGTGGGAGTGGGCGCCTGCCTCGCATCCGCGCCAGGAGTAGCAACGGGGGTCGCCCGCGACTTTTGGTTCTGGTCTTGGCCAGGCGGCGGCATGGGTCCGCCGGGCATGTTGGGAGGGTACGGGAAGTTCGGGTTCCAGGGCCCGGGGCCACCAGGGCCGGGCTGGAAGCCTTGGGGAGGAGGGTACCAGCCCGGAGGAGGCGGGTAAGGCATGTTGCCAAAGCCGGGGCCAGGACCGGGGCCAGGGCCTCCGCCACGACCCCACGATCCAGGAGGAGGGGGGCCGTAGAAGTTGTTGTAGGGCGGCTGCGGAGGACCAGGCTGGGGGAAGCCGGGCCCGCCGGGCCCGCCGGGGCCACCAGCGCCGGCAGGGCCGGCAGGAGCTGGGGCCTGGGCATTAGGAGCCTGGGCAGCATCGGGCCGAGGCCGGGCCTAGCAAGGTTCTCGTTAGCTATCGTGCTTGTGATGAGCAAGGACAGCAGAAAACAAGTATGATGGCATGCCAATCAGAAGGAAGGCAACGGAAATTTCAACATAGTTTGCGCATTCAGCAAGTGACAATAGGTTTACATCCGGAATATTTCATCATAAAGGTGCCAGAGGAAGGAAATCGCGAGGGAAAAAGACTTACCCCAAGGATGGCCGGATCGCTAGGGACGGAGCTGGGCTTGGGCTCCTTGGCCGGCTGCTGCTCAATCCGCAGGTCCTTCACATCGCTGCCTCGGAAGATGATGTACTCGTAGACCTGATCGGACGGACCGATCTCCTCCTCCGGTCGGGATTTCCTCCCCTCGGTGCCAAAGGACTTGACATTTTCGAGGGAGACGGTCGACTGCTCCGAGTTGATCTGGTGAAGAGTACCAACGTAGCTACGGTCGGGGAGTCCGTCGGGTTAGTGTGGACGCACGCGAGCAAGGCGCCGGACAAGGTAGACAAACCGGATATCGCTCTTCGAAATGAGGGATATACGCGATCTAAGGGAGGAACAGTTAGCATCTGGCCGCGTTGGAGTGGAGATCCTGGCCAGGGTCGCTTACCCTATGTATTCGGACATGTGTGTTTGTGGGTTGAAGCGTTCAGCACGCGACGGGCTAACCTCTTGATGATGACGTGAAAAACAAAAGTAAAATACAAAAGAAGAGAATTAAGGGGGAGATGGAATACCCGTGGTCCGCAATGGACAAGCCACGGATGGGGAGTATTGGTGCACAAGGCGGTTAGGTGTGATGTTGGATGTCGTTTCTGGAAAGTTTTGTGCTCTGGCGGGATTGAGCTTTTGGGTAGAAAATGCCGGGAGGCTGGGAGGAGAGGACACCTTATTGGTGGAGAGTGGAGGTGGGGTAACCAGCAGATTAGCACCACGTGATCTTCCGTGATTGCTTACAGGTGCAGAGCTCAAGCTCCCAGGAACAAGGCATTCCAAGCCAAGATGCGATTTCTTGTACACATGGGAGCACAGAGCCTTGAAAGAGATAATATTGGTTTCACTGCATACACACTGGCGAATAATTTGGTCTAGATTCACAATACATTTCTATAATTATCCTTTATGAGCCGGGACGTGACCTCCATGCTCTGTCCAAGCATGTTTAACAACAGGCGCTCCACCAACTAAATAACCTTCCCCTTTACTTGTCACCTTTACTTGAGGGTGACGATCTCCTCCGCGCTCGTGGGGTGAATGGCAACGCAGCTGTCAAAGTCCTTCTTCGTAGCCCCCATCTTGACCGCGACGCCAAAGCCCTGCAGCATCTCCCCGCTCCCGAGACCCATGATGTGAAGGCCAACGACCCTCTCCTCGGGCCCGGTGACGATCAGCTTGTAGTTGGTGGGCCCCTTCTCCTCGGGCTCCATCATGCTGTAGTACATGGCGGTGAAGCCCGTCTTGTACACCTTGATGTTGTCCGCGCCGTACTTCTCAATGGCCTCGGGCTCCGTGAGGCCGATGCTGCCAACCTCGGGGTGCGCGAAGACGACGGAGGGGATGTTCTCGTACTCGAGCTTCGCCGTCGAGAACTGCTCCCCGCCAAAGAGCCTCTCCGAGAGCCTGCGCCCGGCGGCGATGGCCACGGGTGTCAGCTCCATCTGGCCGGTGATGTCTCCGAGCGAGTAGATGTTGTCAACGCTGGTGTTCTGGTACCCGTCGGCGACAATGTAGCCCTTCTCGTTCAACTTGACGCCGGCCTTCTCGAGCCCGACGTCCTGGGTGGCCGGCAGGCGCCCGATGGCCCAGATCAGGTGGTCGACGTCCTTCTCTATCGTCTCCGAGCCGTCAGCCGCCCTGTACGTGATGGCCAGCTTGCCCGTCGCCGCGTCCTTCTCGACCTTGGAGACCTCGGACTTCTTGTGCAGGTTGACGCCGATGCGCTCGTACTCCTTGGTCACGGTCTCCTGAATCATGGGGTCGAAGTGGCGCAGGAAGGTGTTGTGGCGGATGAAGAGGTGCGTCTCGGTGCCGAGCGAGTGGAACATGCCGGCGAACTCGACGGCGATGTAGCCGGCGCCCACGATGGCGACCTTGGCGGGCCTCTTCTCGATGTCGAAGAAGCCGTTGCTGTTGATGCCGTGCTCGGCGCCGGGGATGGCGGGAGGGGGCGTGGGGTTGCCGCCCATGGCCAGGAGGATCTTCTTCGCGCGGACGACGGACTTGGTGCCGTCCTCGGCCGTCACCTCGACCTCGTTCTTGGACAGGAGCTTCGCCCAGCCGCTGACGTACTCGACGCCGTCCTTGGCGAGGTTGCGCTCGTAGATGCCGTTTAGCCTCTTGACGTACGCGTCGCGCTTGTGTTTGAAGGTCGTCCAGTCGAAGGGCGCGGTCTCTTGTACCGAGAAGCCGTAGGACTTTGCGTTGTGTATCGTCTCGGCGATGGCGGCGGCGTTGAAGGTCACCTTCTTCGGCACACACCTATACGGGGGATCGCAAGGTCAGTCCGGATACTTTCGGGGACTTCTTCGACCGCGGACAAGGACGCACTCACCCAACGTTGACACAGGTTCCTCCGAGCCTGCTGCCCTCAACGACCATGGTCTTCGCGCCGAAGCGGGCGCTGGCCATGCGCCCCGAGGCGAGGCCACCGCTGCCGCCTCCGATGACCAGGTAGTCGGTCTCTGCGCTAATGGGTGCCATGGCTGCGGCGGAGGAAGATAGCTGTCGTGATAGTGCGGCTAGTCGGGTCTGGACTGTAAACGGCGGCGCGGACGCGAATGATGCCCTGGACAGTACTGCAAAGGGACGCATGAGGACCGGAGAAATGGGGGTGGGATGTAGGATGATGACGGCGGGGTTACGATTGCATAATATAGTCGCACGGGTTGACAAAAGTTACGGCAATGGCGCCAGAATGGGATTTCAAATCAGCCTGTCGGGTTAGGAAGCACTGCAGCTCGGAACGTTCCACGGGTCTTCGGAGGCTTTTGGCGCTGGTCGGCGAAGGGGCGGCAGAGCCTGCCGGGCCCAATGAAAACACGCCAATGCTTTCATAGTGGGGGCGGCGGACCCCGCAGTCTTGAACACCGTGAGGGCAAAGCGACGGAACGAGCATTACTTTGGCCGAGTCAACCTTCCGCCTCCTTTTTTTATCTTTTCTAGTTACTAGAAGGTAAACCTTACCGGGCGATACATGACTACGAAGACTCAGAACACTTTTGAAGACGCAGAAGCGCAAGGGTGGTATACGGGGTTTGCAAGCAGCATCCCCGATGACGTCAAACAGGACGCATGACAGCAACAGAGGTTCAGTCTGCTTCATCTCATCCATTGATTCGGGCATAACTGCGTATCGAGCTCTCAGCCCTTGACGCCTTCACATAGGGCTTCCAATCAGTCGAGAGGGGTGATGCTCGCTCTGGCCGCCGCCACAGAAGGGATTGTATCGAGCCCGTAGCTTCAAGTGTTGTGTAAGATGACCAATCCCACGACAGATTTGTCACGCCCCATGGCGACTGCGGCGGGACGCACGGCTTGTTGGCTGGATCGGAACCCTGTCGGGCGTAGAAATCAGTAGTCAGCTCTCGAAGATGCAAAAGATTACCGCCTACTGGATCGGATATCGCCGTCTTCTTACATCCAACATACTATATTGAACTGGACAGTATGGGATGAAGGACGTCTCTGCCTACGAAATCTTTAGAGAATCAGTTGTCACTCAACACCAGTGTCAACACCCCGGGTAGAAGATGCATGAGGACGGCCAAGTTAATTGGTCGCTATTGATTACATAATCACAAGTTATGGCTTTTGGACCGCTAATATCAAGTGGTCTTCAAGCTTGGGGGCATACGGGAGGTAAAATGTTCCGGGGTCTCAGTATGACAAACAGCCCGCCGTCCAAATTGAAGCAGCATGCTTTTTGAATTTTCCGGAGTCGACTGACAGACGAATGTCTCGTGTTCGAATGAAACTGAAGTGATAGCATGATACCATCTGAAACCCCCGAGTCCCAAGCGTGTTGAACCGGCAAAGACTGGGACTGGTGAACAACAAACCCAAAATGGGGGACTTTGACCTGGATTCGACCTTTATCCCGGCTCTTTACAAGCCCGCGGAGCTCCTTCCGATAGCGAAGCACGAGAGGGAGATCCAATATCTGGTTGAGACCCATCAAGTGGTAGTCGTCGTGGGCCAGACGGGATCGGGAAAGACCACTCAGATACCTCAATACCTTGAGAGGGCAGGATGGTGCTCGGAGGGGCAAATGATCGCCATCACTCAGGTAAGTTCCCGAGCTACCATTTTATCTGACTGGGCGCGGCGTCTAACGAGCTTGCAGCCCCGGCGCGTGGCGGCTACAACCATTGCCATGAGAATAGCCGAAGAGGTCGGCTGCGAAGTGGGTAAAGAAGTAGGATACTCCATCCGCTTCGAGGACGTCACCTCGCCCTCAACCCGCATTAAGCTTCTCACAGACGGTCTTCTAATCCGCGAGGCCATGATGAACCCGCTCCTCCCTCAGTACTCGGTCATCATGGTGGACGAGGCCCACGAGAGGTCCATCAGTACCGACATACTGCTCGGGCTGCTGAAGAGGGTACTGAAGCGCCGGCCGGACCTGCGCATCATCATAAGCAGTGCGACTATCCAGGCGGAAGACTTTGTCAAGTTCTTCAGCATCAAAGAAGAAGTAGATGCGGAAGATGAGGAGAAGAAGGTCGTCACCCTTGGGGTTCAGGGGAGATCGTACCCCATCGACACATTCTACCTAGAAACGCCAGCGGAAGACTACGTCCAAAGGGCAGTCAAAACGGTCATCGACATCCACACCAAGGAACAAGGCGGCGACATCCTAGTCTTCCTGACAGGGCGAGAAGAAATCGACGATGCCATGGAATCCGTGCGGGAACACCTCGACCGCCTCCCCGAACAGACGCAGGCACTCCTCCCACTCCCGCTGTACGCCGGCCTCACGACGGAACAACAAATGTATATCTTCGAAAAGACGCCCGAGAACACGCGCAAGGTCGTCTTCGCGACAAACATAGCGGAGGCATCCGTCACGATAGACGGAATCGTCTACGTCGTAGACTGCGGCTTCGCCAAGACCCGCGTCTACAACCCCAAGACAGGAATCGAGTCCCTCCTCGTGACACCGACATCCAAGGCCTCCGCCGCGCAGCGCGCGGGGCGGGCAGGCCGCACGAAGCCGGGGAAGTGCTACCGGTTGTACCCCAAGGAGAGCTACGACGAGCTCCCGGCGACGAACCCGCCCGACATGCAGCGGAGCAACCTCGCGCCCATCGTCCTGCAGCTCAAGGCGCTGGGGATCGAGAATGTGCTGCGCTTCGACTACCTGAGCGCCCCGCCGTCCGAGCTTATGATCAAGGCTCTGGAACTACTCTACTCCCTCGGCGCGCTGGATGACGACGCGCAGCTCACGCGGCCGCTGGGCATGCAGATGGCGGAGTTGGCGCTGGACCCCATGCTAGCCAAGGCGCTCCTCTCCGCCCCCTCCTTCGGCTGCCTAAGCGAGATGCTCACGATAGCCGCGATGGCCAGTCTCGGAGGCAACGTCTGGTTCCAGCAACAGAACGAGCGCAAGAAGATGGACGAGGCGAGGGCAAAGTTCGCCGCCGACGAGGGCGACCACCTCACCTACCTAAACGCCTACCAGGCTTTCGTGACGGTCGGCAAGCAGGGCTCCAAGTTCTGCCACGAGAACAGCCTCAACTACAAGTCCATGGCCCGCGCGGTGAGCGTGCGGGCCCAGCTGAAGCGGTACCTCGAGCGCCTCGGCGTGCGTGTCGAGGAGCCGGCGGATGGCGTGAGGGTGGGCGGGTGGCGGGACCCCGTGAAGGCGGGAGAGCAGATACGAAGATGCCTGGCGACGGGATTCTTTGCGCATGCGGCGAAGATGCAGGCTGATGGGTCGTTTTTGAGCGCAGGTGGGGACGTAGTGATGCATGCACATCCTAGCTCGGTGATGTTTACGAGGCAGGCGGGGTGGGTTGTTTTCCATGAGATTTTGGAAACGTCGAAGAAGATTTTTATTAGGGATGTTACAAAGATTGAGAGGGGGTGGCTTTTGGAGTATGGGAAGGGGTATTATGAGGTTATGGATCGCAGCGAGAAGCCGGTGTGAGGGCTGGATGTGGGATGGGGTGATGCCAGAAAGGCAACATCGGAACGGCACAGCAAGACTCAATCTTGGAGTAGAGTGGTAAAGGACGCACGCCTGCATGCCGTGGACCTCGACAGAGTGTTCGTTTGGCCCCTACAAATATATCCTTGTGAAGCAAATTGCGCCTCAATCCCATGCTGAGCTTCCAACGCTATTGACTCTGCACCTCTCGCGATGGGAATCGTGTCTCCCCTATCGCCTATCATTACAGGGGATCTCGAATCCCTTCATTCACAAGCCGGCATCTGCTGAAGCAGAAATGGACAGCGTCGGCCCTGAGACCCAGAGCGTCGTCCATCCTGCCTCTGCTCTATCCGACCTTGTCTTGCTAGATTATAACAGCCGAGGGGAATCTCGGATAGGGGAGCAAGGGGCTACCACGCGACCGCTCCTTTGAAACCTCGAGATGCCGAGCCGGCGCGAGAGTTGCCGTCGTCGGTCGTGTTTCCAACGCGCTGACCCCTGCGAGGCTCGAGGTGTTCTCGTTCTCGTGGTACTCGGTTAACCGCTATGAAACACGATTTTGAGGGGTTGAGTACGCTGACGTGAGGGAGCCCTGTCCATGTGAAATGTGCAAGGACCATGCGGTCAACTCTTCAATGATGCCCCTGGTCCAGGAGACAGCGTCCGTGCTGACTTTCGGTGAAGCCCGTTTTACTCCACTAGTGGGCGCTCCTCGTATGGCAACACGCGATGCCGGAACCCCATCATGATCGAGAGATCACCCTGCGTACCGAAGGAACTAAAGATAGACATGCTTGTAAGCGCACTCAGCTTGAGGGCAAGCGTCCTACTACTGCGCACATGTACGGGGTACAAGCGCATGAGTTCCTGGATCGTCAGGGCGCCGGCTGACCTCCGCGATGGGGGAACTGTGGACAGCGGTGGAGTATCGACAACAAGGACCCATCGTTGGGAATCCGCCGGCCCCACTTGGGACAACCTCGATATTTTTCGCCGCATATTATGATCGTGCACAGGGCGCCCTGTCGTGTGGAGCACTCGTAGGGGGCATCGATAATAGCGCAGACGTCGCTCAATGCAGAGACAGCAGCGTCGCAGGTTTCAACCAAGATGGGATCTCGACGACTTGCCTCAATGCGACTCGAAAGCGTGACCGTCTGCCGGGGCGCAGCAGAAATCCGCGGCTGATGATATCAACACCTCGTTGGAGCTGAATCGGTATCGGAATCGGGATTGGTTCAAGTTGGCTCGTGGGGGGCTCCTGAGTGGGGAGAAAAAGCAGGCGGGCAGGCTCGCCCCTTCGTGGGGCGTCGGGCCATTAAAGTGAGACCTATTTCATCAGTGGCTAAAAGACCGGATGATGTGCTTCACTCACGAGTCACCGCATCGACGACCTCACACTGCTTCTTCTTCAATCAGCTCGGCAAGAAGTAAGAACTGAACCTTCCGGCGACGACGGCATTCCTTGGCGACCAGGGCACGAGACACCACAGACAGGAGAACAAGGAAGTCCCCGCCCTCACCTCTTGATATTAAGGAGCCCCAGTACAACCGCCGGCCGCTTGGCAGTACCCACGCCAAGCCGCCCCCAAATTGAGCGACGCCAGAAACCGCTCGCTAACAGCCCCCCTCGCCGTCGGAAGCCCTGGACCGAAGGGTGCCTATCGCCGACGGGCATTGGCGGGCGCGAGATGACGGTGGGGCGTCAAGAGGGGATCCAATTACCGCATCCAGCCCCGATGTGCAACGCCAGCCGATCCTCTTCCCATTCAAGGAGTGGGGATCTCGTCTGCGCCTCCTGGCCAGTCCAGCGGCGAGTGGAGACGGCCGATGGCCCAATCCGGCGCTAACGCAACCTGCCCCTGGCGGGAAGGCGCGGCGTACCTGAGCGCCACGGAGCTAACAGAGAACCTCGCGTCTGGAGATGCAAGGTACGATGCACAAAGTCCAATGGAAATTAGCATCTCGTTTCGTCCGATCCAGTGCCTAGCTTGCTTCGGGCCTTCGTACCTCGTAGGGCGGTCTAGCGGATATTGGGGACTGGAATAGTGCACTGTACGTCGGGAGGGGACGGTGCATCCCCTGGAAAGAGGAAGGAGGGCCCTGTGGTCACCTGCGAGGTGTTCGAGGTAATGCCGCAGCTGGGGTCGGGAGGCACAAGTCGTGCCGTACCCAGCACCTCCCCCGCTGAGCAGGGCTAGGGGGTACCTCGGGTACCAGTACCGCCGCGCTCCTGCGCTCGGCGTACCCATGCTTCCCTGCGCAGGTCAGACAGAGCTCATTTGGGCGCCCCATCCACCGAAAGGGGAGAGAAGACCAGGCGGTGGGCTTTTCCATGTCTGTCTCGGCCTCCTTACGGCCGGCTCGCCTTCCTTCCTCTTTCCCTCCCTTCGTCACGCTCGTTCTCTACCTTCCTTCCTTCCTTCCTGGCCTCCTTCGAGTCGTCGTAGTCGGTGGGCAAGTCGTTCTTTACTGCCTCTGCCGTCCATTCATTCATTCAACCCACTTATTCGTTCTTTCAAACTGCCGCATTTTGACCTGTCTCGGGTACATCCCTGAATCACACGATCCGACGATTCATCAATCACTTGGTTTTTTTCTTCTTTGCGACGCAGAGACCATCGATATCGGCATTCACTCTTTTCATCTAGGCCCACCGGACAGGATCGACGCTCATCCACGACTTCGAGATACTGCACCTTTGTTTCCAGCCTTTGAAACGCGGTTGTCGATCAGTCGATTGCTTTGGAGATTCGTGCAAAATTTGGGACTAGCTTGCTAGGAACGGGAAGAGGAGGAAACGAGAAGCGATACGGAGAGGTTCTGGGCCTTTTGTTGAAGGAAGCCAAGCTAAACGAAGAGCTCAACCGGACCCATTGTCGACACACGATCAAGACGACGGGCAACTTTGGGCACCGCATGCCATGACATCGAGTTCGATTCACGATTAACGCAATCACTAACACCAACGCTGGCTCCCATCTCGTTCCAGAGATCCAGATACAACACCCTCCACCAGTTAATACATCGTCAAGAACCCTCGACGACACGTCGATTCACCGCATCATGGATACGCCTCCGCTCGGGATCCACTCGCTGGGTCCGCGCATCCCGCTCCAACGCCGTCAGCCCCAGGCTCCTTCAGCCGTCCTGGGGATGAGGACGCCGTCCCGAATCCTCCCCAGAAAGGAGACCGAGAGCTGCTCGGACCCGAATCTCTGCGAGAAGCCCATCAGCCAAAAGGACCTTGCAATCCCCATTGCCCTGGGTGTCATGTGCGTATCTTCGCGAACACGGACGGAGCAAAACAGTGACGTACACGTACTAACTTGAATTATAGCATTCCCGTTCTCGCTATCATCGGGGTGCTGCTCTGGCTGCACCGCAGGAATATCAAGAAGCAGCGGCAAGAGGACCAGAACGACCCACACAAGTCGCTGGATTTCGGACTAGAAGACAAGCCAAAGGCCACGTCTAACCTTAGGAGGAGCATCTTTGGCGAGAAGGGCATGAGCCACAAGCAGCAACTTTCGATGGACATGGACATGTCGACCCCCTATCTTCTGCCGCCCCAGCTACACGAGTCCCGAGAGTCCCTGCATTCCCTTGCCCACTCCGTCCAGAACCCCGAGGACCCTTACCGACCGGTGGAGTACACTGCCAGCGACGTCGGATCTATGCGTGAGGCGAGGCGAGGCCCCGGGGGCGACCAAGCATCACTCTACACGACTTCGACGCGGTCTGGTGCCCCGAGGGGAGTCAGGTCTCCCTCGGGCATGAGCTTCCCGCGGCCACCGCCAGCGGCCGCGGATCCGTTCCAGCGCCATCACACGCCCGCCTCACTACGCTCGCCCATCTCACCCTCGGGCTCGCACCCCACCTCGCCCATCGAGCCCAGGCAAGACCCGTTCATGTCTCCGTCAGAGACTAGCCCGCCGCCGCAGTCCACGCCCTACCCACAGGGCAACGCCGCGGCGCCGATGCCGCCCAGGATTGAAATCCCCAAGTCAGACATCCCGCTTACGATCGATGTCGCTCTCAGCCCGCAGGAGCGCACAAGTCCCGCGTCAGCCAACCCCCCAGTGGCAATGTCTGCGAAGATCGAGACGGCAGAGTCACTTGATGATCTCCCGGTGCACCCGGAGCCGCAGCAAGCGCAAATCAGCGACGTGAGGAACACGGGATCTTCCATGGATAACTTCACGCCGCCCGCTCAGTCGCCTCCTCCCCTGAACATCACGGCGTACAACCCGTCAGGCCAGGCGCAGGCTGCCCCTGGCCATGATTCCATCTACAGTGACTACGCCCAGCAGGACAATGCAGACCATGAGGAGGACCGTGGTCGCAGGGCAACGCGGTTCCTGGACGACGTCCACCGGGGCAGCACGCTCCTAGCCGCCCCTCAGCAAGACGAGCGGCGGTTGTCGGTTGGGCTGAGGCCCCTTCCTCCCGATGAGGTCATGGACACGGAGGATCCAGAGCACCGCGCCAACCGCATCCGCTCGTTCTACAAGGAGTACTTCGAGGACACACAGCCCCAGCCGCCGCTGCCCGGTCCCGTTCCGCAGGACGCGGCGCTCATGGCGGGTCCGCGCCAACAGTCTCTGCCGCGTCAGCAGTCTCAACCCCGTCAACCGTCGCAAGCGCCGTCACAGGGCCAGGACGGCGGGTACTACGAGGACTATGACGGCGCCTACCTCGGGAACACATACATGGACCCTGGATCGAAGTCGTTCGTCATGCCGTATGCTCAGCCTGTGCACCGTCGCGCCATGACGCCGCCTCCTCGTGGGCCTCGTATGCGCGGACCGCCCCCGCCGAGGGTCATGCACGGGTCCATGGGCGGCATGAGCCTTCCTGGCGGTGGGTCGCCATTCCGTCCTGGGTCTGCGACTTCCAGCCGCCTCGGTCCCCGGCCTGACTCGTCGGCGTCCGCTCGCGTGGGCCCCCGGGGCAGGCCGCGCCCGCCCATGGCGCCTCCGGCGGCGCTCACCACGCTTCCCAACCCCGCGAAGCTGGGTGACGACACGTTCGCTCTCATGTCAGTCAACGACTTTGCGCCCCCGGACACGTTCAAGGACCGGGTACGCGGGCGGTCGCAGAGCCCGGTGCCCGAGAGGCGCCCGTACCACCTGCCCGTCCCCATTGCGTCGCCCCTCGCCAGCTCGTACGACGAGCTGGCGTCCATCCCGAGCCCGTAAGTCACCGCCCCCGGAATCCCCAACCCGTCACCGACTACAGATTACTAACTGCGTATGTACAGACATCTTTTGAGGAAATCGAGCACCTTCACCGGGCTGGACTTTGCGCCGCCGAAGCGCTTCAAGGACGACGGCGACGTCATGAGCGACGCGGGGAGCATCAGGAGTAACAGGAGCAACAACAGCGGCATCTCAGCCATGAACCAGCAGGCGCTGCGCAACGGCGCGGGGAGGGTCAGTCGACTGCCCGGGGACACGGTCTTTACGCAGGCGGAGCTCAGGGAGCAGCTGAAGCCGTCTTGGAACGTGCGTCCTTAGGTGGTACCGCGGCGTCGGCGTTGAGCTGTGATTTCGACTCTAGACTGCGGGCGTGAAGGGCATGGCGGAACCAGACTGCCGATGCCACGGGTCTGACAGGCTGGACATTGTTCTTTGTGTGTGATGGTCCGGCTGGTTGAGCCTGTGGATTAACGAAGATGCCCTCCCGTCGCTGAGTCCTTTTCTCTTCTTTGCATGAGAGCCGTGACGACCTCCTTGCTTTTTTTTCCTCCTGCATTTTCAAGGGATCGTCTTGTTGTTTTCTCTTTCTCCAATGGCTTTGCTGTGCCAATCAGTCACGACAATATTCCTTAAAGTTCTTGAGCGCATCAGTTTGCATATAGAGTTGGTGTTGAGGTAGTGAGTGGTGGGAGTGAGAGTGAGAAGGGGATTCAGTTTGCCTTGAGAGGAATGGTGGGGGATGGGGTGGGGTAGATGGGATTAGGAACAAGATCGAGTGGACAAGGAGATTGATGGGACTATCATTGGGGTTATTTGGGTATTGGTGTGGGAAGGGTAGGAGATAGTGAGGTGGGGGGGAGGTGTATATAAGAGGCTAGAGGTTGAATAATGATGCATTGTTGCGTGATGTCGTTCGGGCTGCCGTGGGTGGCGATGGTAGGGGAGGTGGTAACGTTGAGGGCGCTTGGATGGTGTTAATGAGACGGACGGTCTGACAATGCACTGTTCGGCACAGCTTCGTCTGGCTTGTCCGTAAGGCCACCCGAATCGTCAGCTGTCCATCTCATATCTTGCCGACTCGGGCCTTTATTAGGGATGCTCGGCTTAGCTTGGGTGGGGCATAGCAACATCATTGCTATACAATGACCAGCTCCAGGGTCCAACGTCTAGGTTTAGACCTGGACCTCCCTTGGGCGCTAGCCACTCACCTTGGATGGACCCTCCCTTCTGGGACCGATTTGGAGTCCCTCGAAGGCGAACCCCAGGGCTGCACGGATGCGAGTCTCCTGAATTCCCTGCCTAGTGGCGAGATGGACCCCCATCTGGGACTCATCCAGGTCAGGTTCAGGTGACGCCCCACGGATGAACGCCTCTCTGACCTCCCCTCCCACTGACCTGATGAATGCTCACCACCAGGGACAAGTCCCAAGAGACGCCCCCTCTGGTGTACGTCTTTCCTGATGGAAGTTGGGCGATCATGACGCGGGCCCATGTCACGCGGTGCTTTCCAGGGGGTGGAGCAGGCGGGTGGATTCAATCCAGCCCTCCCTTGCTTCGCTGCTCCCCTGCTCCTAGGTTTGGGTAAGGACCGGGCACGAATAGCTTGGCGGGTTTTACCGTCCGTCGGTGGATGCCTTGAGGCGTTTGGGGCTTGTAAACTCTGCGTTTCGTGGCGTGGGAAGATGGTGCTGGTACTAGGACGTCGGTAACAGGGAGAGAGGGAGGGGGGAATTGGCACCGAATGTGGGATGGGAGAAGCTATGTATATACCCTGTGATTATACTGTGATGATCTTCATCCTCAAGGGCGTCGGGATGCTTGAGCCTGAGACGTAAAGAATACCGCTGGGTATTTACGGATGTATCCGTGGATGACGCGCTTCCGTGTCTCGCTCCCATGTCTCGTTCCCATGGTGATGCAGATGGCGATATCTGAAGATCCCGGGGTGAGACAATGCATGTCCTTGTACTTATACAAGCCCCTCGGCGTCCCGCTACTCTGGTTCCGCCGTCTTGGATGTCGCCAGGTCTACGACTTCTTCCGCGCGATTATGCAGGGTCTGGACGAGACATGAGCACCTCGGTGACTCCCGTCCACATACTCCGGACCTCGGAGGTGGACTTCGGTCTGCCTTGGTGCGCCGTGCTAGGCTGCACCCGTCTAGGCGAGCGAAAGCTGTCGCCACCGCACCGGTCTGGACGTCTGGTTGTCTGCTTGATGAAGTGGGGTGACTATCAACCAGCAAGTACACATACGATAAAAAGGTTCCTCGGGGAGTGAGAGGAGCACAATGGGCCCGGCACGGCGCTAGACTTGCGCCGCTGGAAGGTGTACCGGCTTGTTCGGTTCCTCCTAGCGGTCGGTGTCGGGGGTTGAGCTGTTGAAGGCTCCTAGCAGCTACGGGGGGGTCAACCATCTAACCGATTCCGTTCAGTGAGGTAGGCCTGGGCATCTCACATGCAAGTCGAAGCTAAACTCGGACACGACAGTATTCGACCGCATCTTCCGAGCCTCCTCGATGAACCCACTGCAGAGCTCCACATGACCCAACTCACGCACAGGATATTCCCTCATCCGGGGTTAAGACTCGGAAAGCGAGTCCACCGTAGGCGACCAGTCCATCGAGGAGTTGAGGATACGTCAACTCCGCGACATCAGTCGAGAGCAAGTTCAGCCACGCGCGGCGGAACGGCTGTAGGCGCTCCTCATCAGAGGACGCTGAGGGATGCCTGCGGGGCTGGCGGGGGAGTTGCGCTCTTCCTTTGCTCGCTTATTAAGGAAGCGATGTATTACCTCGGAGCAGTGTCCTGAGCGCTGGGCGACTTGGTGGGGTTAGTGTCTGCTAACCCAAGCGGTTGTCGGGCTCTGTGGCGCAGGAGTCTTGGACTCAAATGAAGACCTGCCGGTCGGTATTATTAGTTCAGAACTACTAGTAGGCTGCTAATTAGAGCACTTCCCTGTGCCACGACCCGCCTATTCTCGGAACCAAGCCACCTCTACCTCGCCCATGGTAGAGGCGGCGAAGCACACTAGCCTTCGTATCCAGGCAAAGCCGCTTCTTCCTCCACCTCGGAGGCCGTTCCGATGACCGGATTTCCGCCAAGGCACCAAGGTCCAGGTAATTACTTGACGCTCCGACACGAGGTGGTGATTTCTGTGGGAACTTCTGCCGTCATACTGCCGTTACTAGACAGACACCCGAGGGCTCAATCACGGGCGGAGGGCAAAGGCATGCGGGTATCGCGTTTCCCCGCCGCTTATTCGTGGCAGAACTCGGCGGGATTCTTCGGCAGCTTCTCTGCATTGGCCTGGACCGGTCTGAGGATAGGTACCGTGTACTTCGCATCTTGCACCGAGGCGCATCGCGCCAGCAGAGGTAGCATCAGCACTATCCCCAAGGGAGCGTGCCGCAGCTTGGCAGGACTGTTTACCCAGGTCGCATCAAGACGCTGGCAGATCGAGTGACGGGCCTTCCAAGTCCCTCCGACACCGAGACCCCGCTGGCGGACAAAGCCCGGCAAGCCCGACTGTCTCCACGAATCCACAAAGTCTCCACGCGACCCAGACCTCGCGGTAGTTCTCCCGAGGATCGCCCTGCAAGCCTGAACTCAAATTGTTAAGCATGATCACCTTCGCCCCACGTGAGTTCAGGCACAGGCACTTGTGGCTTTTCATGGCGCCAACACGAGACTGTGGTGCTACCTATCGTCACCGCTTTCCGCCGGAAAGCAGCAAATCCGAAGAAAACTGAAACAAGAGAGAAGAAATAGGATGAAGAAAAAAAAAGTCTCGCCACAGAGGAGTGTTCTTGCCGTTAACCTGTGTCTGGCGTCCACAGAATGGTACCTGCAGGAGGCGTCCGCCACGCTCATCTGCGAGCAGCAGGCGCTGCTGTGAATTGCGCCGCCAGCGTCGGCGGCATCGTGGCGTCCATATGCCGCCGCCGCTAACAAGACGCCGGCTTCTTGGCCTATACCGGGAAATCACCGTCGAGAGGAGGACTCGATGGCCTGGTGCTTTGAGAGATGGAGATCTGGTCCCAGGTGACGTTCTCGGCCGTAGCAATGGCGGTAGCAAGCGAGACCGAGACGGGATTTTGCCAGTGCCGAGTGAAGATACGCGCGCGAACCAGCGGGCATCAAACAACGCGACAACAAATCGGTCAGAGAGGACGCCTGGTCCAAGAAGTGTTGCAGAATAGATTATTATACTCGGTACTTTCTTTGACTGTCACTTCGTATTATGAGGGGACCACATGGTCGAAACCTTCACTCTCGGAACTTTCCCAATTGGGAAACCCCACAAGCTAATGATCCATCCATGGCCAGGGAGCCGCAGGGTATGGGGTACATGGCGTCCTTCGCCAGCCAGCGCGCATGATACGAACTGCGCCCTCGTCTGAACTGGCCGCCGGCCATAATACGGCACTACAGTACAGTCAGCATACCGATACTCCGCACCTGGACGAACGAGACTGTTCTCCGAGCCGCCTACACGGCCGTTTTCACCCGCGCGAGAAGCGCTCATTCACCCCATATTACGCCTGATGTGGATTCATTCGAGTGCGTTTGTGGCATCGTAGACCTTGCGGGCGTCCGTTCGCTCTGTCATCTGTCTGCGCCGTCACTGGCCGTTGTGCTGTGTACTTCAGCCCCACCTGGCGGTCCCAATCGGGAACGGATAAGATACAGGTACCTGTACCCTGCCCGCTCTGCAGCGTGGTTGATCGTCCTGCTGCCACAGCGCCGGTACCAGTACCTCGCACCTGCTCGCTCCGCCCTTTTCCTCCATCTTTCCCATCTCCGTCCTCTCGCATCTTTTCATCCGCCTCCAGCCAGTCAGTCGTTCGTTTTCTTAATTTACCCACTCCCTCCAATCCTTTCCTTCCCCATTCACTCGTTTTTTCCCGTCCCTTCCCCGCCCTGCGGCAAACCCTGCCGACTTCCCATTTTCGATCTCGAACCGCGACGACGACGTCCTCTCGGCCCCCTGAACGACGGTTCCTCCCTTGGTCACGAGCCGGCAGACCCGAAACAGGCGCGGACCGCCAGAGTCGTTCCCGCAGCGACCACTCGTCCCTGTCCTCCCGACTTCGTACACAAGCGGTCGTTTGAGGTCACATCTCGGGACCCTCGAGGCCATCGCCCTTTCCACGACGCTCCTTTTTTCGACATCAGAGGGCCAGCCCTATTCGACGCTCGTCTAATCTTTCCCCGCGTGCAGTTCTCGCTTGCGTCAATTCGATCAGCGCTGGGTTTCAAACGGCCTAGCGACGGGCTTCGTGCGCACCGTTCCACTTCGACCAACGACCTGAATTAGGTATGTTGTATCACGCTTGTGTTCGTGTGTTTTCATCGTGGCCCGTCACATGGGACACGGCATCGTCTGGCGTCTCCCGGCCCTCGGGTCCCGACGAGCCTTTGCCTTCATTCAATCTGCTAGCACCGACTGCGTCTTCCATCGGCTTTTTATTCGTCCATGGAAGCGTGTGATGCGATTGTTTGAACAGCACCTTCGATGCCATGTTCCGCCACTCACGGCGCCGCTTGGATCCCTCGCTCGACACGACTGCTAACATAGTCGTCTACAGGCAATTACGCCAGCCCTGGTTCCAAAACACCACAATGGCCGACGCATCAAGTACGCCCCCCAGTGCATCAGCACATGCCTCACTCGCCCACCCATACTAACAGTCCCCAGACTCCCCGGCGGCCCCGACGACGGAGGCCCCGCCTACCCCGACAACCGAGGACAGCCCTCCGGAGGAAACGACCCCGCCCGCCGAGGAAACCTCCGAGACTCCCGATCCCCCCCAGGAAACCACCGAGAGCGAGTCTCCACCGCCAGATCGCACCACAACCACCGAGGATAGACCAACTCCGACGACGTCGGATGAACCTCCGGAAACGACGAACGAGCCCCCTGAGACGACGTCCAGCCGGCGTCCGAATGAACCGGATGAAACCACCACCGACGCGGACGTCGAGACGACAACTAGGACGCCCGACAATCCGGCTGATGGCACGAGCACCGTCGTTACCGTCATTACCAGGACCCCGACTACAACCAACTCGGACGGCTCGACGCCCACCGTAAGCAACCCGTCGCAGACCTCTGACGGCACGGAAAACAAGGAAGACGACGGTGGTGGTGGCCTGAGCAACAGCGCCACGATCGCCGTCGCCGTTGTGGTCCCCGTCGTGGCCGTCGCCCTCTTCCTGATAGCCGGCATCTGGTTCTGGAAGCGCCGCAAGGCGGCCAAGAACGCCGAGGAGGAGCGCCGCAAGGAGATTGAGGACTACGCCTACAACCCCAACACCGATCCCACTCTGCCTCCCGTCGGGGGCATGACCTCTGATGGTCCGTACGAGATGCGTGACGACCAGACCTCGGGGTACCGCGGCTGGGGGTCCACGGCCGTAGGGTCCGCGGCGACCAAGCCGCCGACCACCATGTCCGGGGGCGGACACACAGGTGGGGCATACTCCGATGCCACTGGTGGAACGTACGGCAACTTTTCTGACTCGCGTTCAGGAGATGGCATGATGGACGGGCACGGCGAGGAGACGTACTCGCCCGACGGGGAAATCCTCGGCGCGCTGGGCCCCTCTGCGGCCGCCAACAGGGACATCCGCCGGGGCCCCTCGAACGCGTCGTCGTCGTACAGCGCGGGGGCTCGCTCCGACGGGTCCGACGGCGCCGGGGCCGCGTACGTCAACCAGTACTACGACCAGTACGCGGGAGCCAACCCCTATGCCGGGGACGCGTACAACCAGCGGCCGACGGAGCTGCCGGGGCAGCCCATCATCCGGGACAACCCCGCGCGGAGGAACACGCGCATCGAGAGCCCGAGCCAGTATCCTCAGCAGAGCGCGGGCATCTCGCAGAACTTCTAAGGTTGCCTGCGTTTCTCTCGGCTGACGGGGTTACCGCGCATCTTCACGCCTTGATGATACCCTTTTTTGTTTTCTTCACTTCTGACTTCTTCATATATTGGTAGTTCTTTTTTTGTACTAGTTTATCAAACTAATTGGTTGTTCATACTACTTCGTGGCGTTGGGCTTTAGGCCTTCTTTGAGAAAAGGTGGGCTTTGTGAGGTCGATGGGGGTTTTGTTTGAGATGCTTTTGGGGGATTTCTCGGTGCTTGAGGGGTTGCGGGATGTCTTTGCATTGTCCGGGGGAAGATGGGGAGGTTGAATGGCGGGGTGTATATAGGGATGTGTGGTGAGAGGAGGGAGGGAGTGGGCGAGGTATGTTATGGAACGGCTGTTGGGGTTTGTAAGGGTATATGAGGAGGTGGACTCCGTGGAGGTAACTTGTGACATACTAGCTAAGTGGATTCTCCTAATGTGGGATTGCTTCTGTTGAGGTGCGGCTTCGATGGGTGAACGTTGTCACAGGGGTTATGTATACCGGCTTGGGGCGAAAGGACGCTACCAACGAACCTGTTGCCGAACCATCACGTATCCAGATAGCTCCGGACCATGGGCCGGACTCGGAGACCGCATGTCTATTCGCCCCGCTCCCCACCCCCGGCCCGGCCTTGTTACTCAAGCACACAGCGCCGGCTAACAGGGGAACACCAAAACCAGCACCTCACCCACACTCCCACCCATCCTTGCCCCTCTCACTCAAAGATCACCGCTCAAAGATCGAGGGAATCCCCCATCCCCTGACTCAACCCCACCCGCTCCCACCAGAATCTAATCCTCTCCATCTCCCGCTCCCCCAGCGTCCTTACCTCACACGGTGCGCCCTTCTCCCCGCCACCCGACTGCTCTGTGTTCCCCTTCCCAAAGATCATGATCTTTCCCACCCCCTCTCCCGTGCCCTCACCCGCACCTTCACCCTCACCCCCGCCGGCGCGCTTGAACGGGGACCTATACCTCGGCCACCCCGCCCCATCAAGCTCCCCGTCACCAACAAGAAACTCGGAGAAGAAGCCGTGCATCTTGCCCGCAACCTCCCTCAGCCCCTCATGCCCCAGCTCACCAGCAGACCGCGTCACATAAGGGGTTTGATCCGTATGATTCGCCGTCCCGAGAACCCCGTCCCTCACCGCAAACTCATACACATAAACCGGCGCGTACGAGCTCAGATACTCCGCCGTCTGCAGCACGGGGGCGATATACGCGTAATGCGCGTACGCCGCCTCCAGCCTCCTCCAGTGCTTACCCAGACTCTCCACGGGAGGATCCTCGGAGTACTCTTCGAAGGGGTACAGCGCGTCGAGGGTGTCCAGATCTGCGGGAGTGAGGCCTGGGATGAGGGCTTTGAAGAAGGAGCGGAAGGTGGAGGGGGAGTGGGCGGGCGGGACGAAGGCCGTGCCTTCGTGGGTGCAGAAGCCTGTTATAAGCGGGACGCCGCGGCCTTTCCCTTGCTTCAGGAGTGCAAGCGGCGGCTGGGGTATCAGACCTCCCGGCCCGTCAATGACAGGTTGGAAAGGCCAGGTCACGGACTCAGCGTGCGCCTCCCACACCTTCTTAGCCGCGGCCGTGAGTTCCGCCAGCGGGACCTCCCGGAGCTTGGAGAGCGGGGCGGGGTCGGCGGCGGGTATGGATAGTGCGGAGAGGAGCTCTGTGAAGTGGCCTTCGTGCCGGGGGTGGTGGGGGTTCAGGACGGCGCGGGCGGTTGGGGCGCCGGATTCGAGGATTGCCTTTTGGAAGGGGGGTGCGGAGAGGAGGTGGTGACCGATCTGGGCTGTTAGCTTTGTTCGACATGTAATATCCAGCAGACCAGAAGACAAGAAAATCAAGGAACCGAAAAACCGAAAAGCCAGTAGACTAGAAATGAGAGACGAAACGGAGGGAGGAGGAGACGTACGGAGTGCGCACCAGCACTGATCCCCATAACCCCAACCCTCCCAGCATCCCCCCCAAACGCCCCAATATTCCTCCCAACCCACGCCATCGCGGCCCTCTGGTCCCCCAGCCCCAGGTTCAGCGCCCCTTGCCCCGCCTCCGTCGCCACGGAGGCCGAGGGCAGGAAGCCTAGGGTGCCTAGCCGGTAGTTGAAGCTCACGGCGACGAGGTCGCGCGAGTGGGAGACGAAGGAGAGCATGTCGCGGTCGTGGCCGTGGCCCATGTTGAAGGCGCCGCCGTGGAAGTAGACCACGACCGGCAGTCCTCCCCTCACCCCTCGCTCCTCATCCTTTTGAGCATCCCCTCCGTATCCTTGGCTGCCGTCTTTTCTTGCGGAAGAGGCAACGATGACGTTCACCGTAAGACAGTCCTCTCCGCTTCCGCACGGCTCATTCGCCGCGTCCGTAAAAGGCGATATATGCCCCAGCTCCCTCGCCTTAAACTCACCCTTGCCATCGAACTCTCCTCCTGAAGGAATGGGTCTGGCGGGACGGAAGCGGTGCTCACCTCCCGTAGACAACGCGTACGGGATCCCTAGGAAGATGTCCAGGCCCCTCGGTTGCGTCGGCGTCGGGGGGTGGTGACGTCCCACGTAGGTCCCCTGTCTTAAGCTCACTGTCGGCTCCATATCTGCGTGGATCCGCGGGGTTATTATATGTTCGAAAGTTGTGGACACCGCGTAGAATCTTCTTGGGAAACGGTATAATGGCCAGGCTTGAGTGATCTCCACAAGAGGGCCTAGATAAACATAAACACTCGCTGACTTCCCGAGCGAGCTTAACCTGATGTCCGCGGCTTAGATCGGTTGTATTCATCCGTCGCCCCCTCATAGTGCGGTCACGTGCGACCCCTCTCGCACCTAGCCTAGATAGTCCACCTCGAACCGAATAAGTAAAGTAGCTCATATACGAGGACTTGATATTTGCGCCTTTTCCATCTGAAATATACCACGTCATGTCTTTTTGACAGTGTTTAGCACATCTGCCTTGCGTTTTGCGTTTCTCTGAGAGGACCTTGGTTACTTTTGTGAGGAGAAGCCCGCAATCCTCCATCGCCTCCGGATGTCTAGCAGCTGAACTTGATATAATACCTAAGACTCCGAATCATGATCTCATCCCGTGATACCAATCGACAATTGACGCACGAGATAACGGTTCTGTAAAACAGACAGGCCCGGACGCCAGCTTAAATTGGGACGGGGTTTGTAAGCGGCAGTGCCGTAATTCGAGACGAGAAGCCGTCGCATTTTCTGGCCTTCTAAAATGTTCCGTCCCATTGCGTGGATGTTCAGAGCGGGGAGGCTGTGAGCTTATGCCTGGCGCAGATTCTAAGTCCGGGTTGTTGGGATGTGATTGTCGGAAACCCAGCGGTTACTTCGTCTCAGGGTTGGTTTAGACCAGCACGTCGAATACCGCGCTTTCCAGCATACGCATTGCCAGTTTGTTTAACACCTTGTCCTTCATTGCAATTTTCAGCTCGCGAGGCGGTCGCGGCTTGGTGTAGAACAGATCTCCAAACTAAGCGCTGTTTCACCATCATTGTGCATCGGGACGATGTGTCCCGCACAGCAAACTGTCTTCAAGGCCGCGCTGCGTCCAAGCAGCCCGTTTATCCCGGCTCACACCGCACGTATACCACACCATCGAACTTCCCTTGATCTTGCCCCGCAGAACAGCACGCAGGCTCGACTCACCTATGATGTAAGTTCTTACACCGAAGCCCCGCGTGCAGCATCGCGTCAGGCTTCGGCCCTCCATGGGTCGATGCCCCCCTGTTAGGAAAGCCCGCGGTAATCTGAGACCACCGGTGCTGAGTAAAAGTGAAACGGCCGCACAAGACGAGGAGCCGGGAGAGCGCGGGAACGGCGCGTTGACCCCGTCGGTTGGTACTCACCCGGCCGAGGCCATGACCTGATAATAGAACGGTGACGCCGAGGGAAACCCCCCTCTCCCCAGGATACTTGCGGGGTGTCGGCAGACCCGTTGCCGGGCGTGTGGAGTGTACACGCCTTCTACGGTTTTCTAGTGGGACCATCCTACTCGGCACCCCCATCGCATCCGAGAGATTCCTTCCCTAGCAGGCTGGGGTTCCCCTCACGACACCGCCGAATCTCGAGACCTCGTCCCTCGCAAGTTACCCCAAACTGCGGAGTCTGCGGGGCCCCGCCATCTCTATTCACACCATCCGTACTCGGGGGAAAGCCCAGCGAGACCCGGGAGATGTGGACGGCAGAACACGGGGCGTTGGTGTCCACCGGAAAGTGGGGACCCGACCCGCTTCCTATCGCTGTATACGGAGGGTTGGTTGTTCGTTTGTGCCGGGTGGCCAATCAAGCGCCTTTCACGGCAGGTAACTCCGTCTCCCCACACCACCACGAGGCAGGGGAAAGGGGCCTTCAGTCCCCTCACACGATCTTCAGGATTTTTTTACTAGCGGGCTTGGCTCGGCACTACTGGCCGATGTACAGAGCGATGGAATCATGTTCTCTAGATGGCCACACTAGCTCTCAACGATGATCGTTCGAGACGAAAAGATACCTGCGAAAGGGGCTATGGGGTGCTTACTGCCGGGCTATCGTTGCCCGAGGTGTGGTAGGGTTCCCCGGACTTGTCTGGCTGAGCCGCGCTCGCGAGCGGCCCCGGGGGGGCGGGTTGCCACGTTTCCCGGGGCCTCGTGTCACATGTGCGGAGCAGTTTTCCGGTCCGACTTCCCGATTCGATGTCCCCGCCGCAATACCTGTTTCCAGGCATCTACTTTACTCGGTAATTGATAGTCATGCTCTCGAAAGTGCCGTGGCTGTCGCGGCCGGAATCACCTCAAGAACGCGGCAAGATAGATCCGGTCACCAAGAACACCTCGTATCCTTTGTTTTTGGTGGATATCTAAGAGCCTACGCGGGAATATCGCAAACTAATCGACGTGACGTTTGGATCATTCGTTTCGCGCCTTTTTCTTTCATGTCCAGATCTGAGGGAAGGAACTGATAGCCATCTCGGCGGACATCTAGGCGTAGCCAGTTTTCCACGAGGTCCAGGTTCCCTTGTCACGGACATGAAAGAGACGACTGCCCCCGTCCTGGCACCACCGTCGTCCGCCTTTCCCAACTCGGTACCGGAATAAGAGGCCAAGAAAAAAAGTTGATAAAAACTATAGTTCTGTCTCTACAGAGAAGTGTAGCCGGCGGGAAGTTGTGCCGCGCCAGCGGTATTGGTTTGCGGCGAACACTAGACTAGCGGATACGCAATGAGATGGAACACGAGTCGGAGGTTAGCTGGGGCTATCCATACACGCCTTTCTCATCGCGGTGGCCATATGGGCGCAGACGGCCCCGGATGGGTTCTTGGGCGCGGTAGACAGTGGCTTCACCGGCCTATCCGATATTCTGCAACTAATGTGCAACCTCAAACTATACATCCAAGTTAAAGTACGAGTTCCTCGTAGTTCGGTGCAGAAAGTCGACGAAAGACTTCAAACCCTCGGATGGTTGCTTCTACTATACTCTAGGCATTCTTGATGATTACTTTGACTATACCCTCATCAATCTTGGTGATGGCAAAGCAATCCTCATGGCTCGACGACCGGATCGCGGGTTGCACGACTTAGATCATGCAAGGTTAAATTTCTACGTCCCGGGACATACGAGTCCGCCCGAAGAGCCCGCACTCAGGGATGAGCGAAGCACACTCAGAAGATTGGGGACAGCGTTTCCCTGTCTCCCCGGCTTAGAAGCGTTTGAAACCAGTGCCACGCAATCTCTTGGCAATCCTATGTACATGGCACTTTGATACGAGTACTTGGCACAAAGTCATTCACGCTCCTATTCAAAAAAGTCATCGGTACTTGAGAGAACACATCTGACAAGAAGGGTATTATTATGCAGACCATCACAAGAGATTGCTACCGCACAGGCCAGGGAAACCCCCAGCCACCAACGCTATCAGCAAGACAGCAAATCACACTTCTATACACGACTCTCCGTCGCCTCAGCCTTCTCCAACTCCTCTGCCAACTCCTCATTCTTCGCCATCGCCGCATCGGCACCCACCGGGTCCAGCATAGCATGCGGCACCTTCTGGTCCCCAAACAGCTCGTCCATCTGCTCCAGCGTCCGCCCCTTGGTCTCGGGATAAAACAGCACGTAGCACGTCCCGGCGATAAGGTTAAACACAAAGAACACGTAAAAGTACTTGAACTCAATCGACGTCAGCGCATTGGGCGTGAACTGCGCGAAGATGAGGTTGACGGTCCAGTTGGTAAAGGTGGTGATGGCGTTGCCCAGAGCGCGGACCTCGACGGGGAAGATCTCGGCGGGGTAGACCCACGAGATGATGCCGGTGGGGGTGTAGAAGAGGGAGAAGACAAAGTTCATGGCGACCATGGAGCGCATCTGGTTCGGGTTGTCGGGGCGGAAGTACTGGCCCTGTACTGCGTTGACGAGGAGGGCGGCGGCGGCGCCGCCTGCGGAGACGATGAGGGGCTTTACGCGGCCTACTTTCTCGAGGAGCCAGAGGCCGATTGTCGCATAGACGATTGAGAGGGCGCCGCTGATTCCGATGATCATGAGGGATTCTTGGGTTGTGACGCCTAGGATGGCGTAGATGCGGGGACTATAGTGACCACGGTCAGTACTCGACGACACATGAAAACGTATCCTGGGGTTATAGTTTGTCACATACCCGTAGTAGTTGATGACGTTGATACCAGACAGCGGCCCAAAAGCCTGCACGCCGCAGCCAAGCAGAAGCCTCTTCCGCCACGTGGGCCTGGCGAAGATGGACGACCACGACGTGCTCCCCGCGGCGCGGTCGGCGATGATGACGTCGCGGATCTCGCGGAACTCGAGCTCGATGGTCTCGTCGTCCTGGTCGGAGCGCAGGTTCCTTAGGGCGGTGCGGGCCTCCTCGTGGCGGTCCTTCTCCATGAGCCAGCGGGGGGACTCGTTGAGGAAGAAGATGCCGAAGACGAGGATTAGGCTGGGGACGTTTTGGAAAGCGAGGGGGAAACGCCCTGTTGGAGGTGTGTTAGTCGTTTTGGTTGGTGTATAGGGGGGAGTAGGGGAATTGGGCCTGGGGTGCTTGGGGCGAGGTGGACTTACAGGAAAAGTCACTCTTCACAAAGGAGCAGCCGTATCCGACCCATTGGGCCACGAGGAAGCCCCAGCTCAACATCCACTGCAGCAGACCAGAGAGGACACCACGATACTTGGCCTCGGCCAGCTCACCCGCGTACATGGGAATAGTAGCCGTCAACATGCCCACCGCAACACCCCCAATAAACCGCCCAACAATGATCATCTCCATGTTCACCGCCCCGGCCTGCAGCGCCGCCCCCAGACACGACACCACCGCGCCAGTAAAGATTGTCCGGCGGCGGCCGGCCCAGTTGGCGCCGAACATGTTTATGATTGTGCCTAAGATGGCGCCGCCCTGGAAGGCCGACACTATGCCGCCGGTGACGGTGTCGGAGGGCTGGTTGAAGTAGGCGACGAAGGACTCGAGGGCGATGGTGGAGGTGATGATGCCCGAGTCGTAGCCGAAGAGGAAGCCTCCCAGGGCGAGGAAGACGCCGGAGAAGATGGTGGTCTTGCGGCCCATTGTGGCGGTCTCTTGCCCTAAGCAGGGGGACTGTCTGTATAGTTTCGTATAGTTGGCCGCACGCAAGCAGTTTGTCGAGACACGGAGGGCGAGTTGCGAGTGGACTGCAGAATGGATCGGAGACTTGGACGATCGGCGGTCCGTCTGTTCTTGTACTCTTCCAAAGGACGCCCCGATACCACATGGAAGAAAACATGGCCCCCGTCCTCCTACATGCCGGCAGTACGTACCCCCGGAACCGCACTATTGGTTTAGGGGCTTTTTCCCCAGGGGGCAAACATACCCCGAACTCCCCGCCTCTAGAAACCGAGTCGTGCGATTTTTTCTCTCCCCTAGCTAAACTGCTCTGGGGTCGGGCCGCGCTGCTAACGTGGGGCCCCATGGGCTGTGAGTGGGCGGACGCCCCGGCTCCAACAAGGAATCCCCTTCCCTCTTCGGCGAAATCCTGCACCGAGCAGCGTGGCTTTCCTCGTACAGATTCGCCGGGCCCGCCAAGGGGATGTGGGGCCGAAAGGCCACTAGTGGTGGGTCCGGATCTCCAAGACTCGCCGTCTTCCCCAACTGAGAAAAACGTGGTGGATGCGGGGGAGAGCCCCTCTCCGTAGCTCGCTCCATAGCTCGGGGCGGTCTCCATAGTTCGGTGCAAAGGGGCCCGATGTTGGGGAAGGGCCGAAGGGGGGGGGATCCCACGAGATTTGGGGCGTGATAAAGGCCCCGGGTACCGGGGCCGCAATGTTTCCCGATTCGATCACCTTCCCGCTCCTCGTCCGGCAGAGTCGCAACACCCCTGCAACACCCGTGAAGCCACCCCTGTAACCTCGCGGACTTCAGCGCACATCCCACCGCACAACATGGAGATCCAGCGCTGCGGCATCCACGCCTTCCACGAGGTTCTGGGCATCGACACGGACGAGATCCGCCTCTTCTGGACGCTGCACTCGGAGGACGAGCACGCCGTGCAAAAGGCCTACCGCGTCACGTTGTCGCTGCGGCCTGATGGCACAGAACTTCTCTGGGACTCCGGGAGGGTCGAGAGCGATGCGCAGCGCAATGTAGTCTGCGCGCCCGAGGGCGGCTTCAGGTCTGCGACGTTCCACTACTGGACCGTGACGGTCTGGGACCAGGACGACAGGGCGAGCGTGTCGGAGCCGAACGAGTTCTTTACGGCCTACCCGCGGTCGTCGCGGCTGCTGCCTCCGTACAGCATGAACCAGACCTATGTACGTAGCCCGTCCTTCAAGGCCCCTCCTCAACCCCCGAGCCCTCTCCCCGGCCTCGGAATCCTGTAGACAGAGTGCTAACCTCACCAGATGCCCCACACAAGCCTCATCTTCCGCTCCTGGTTCGCCGACGAGCCCAACCGCTTCAAGGCAGTATGGATCGGCAACGGCTCCGACAAGCCCCTCTACCTTCGCAAGACCCTCTCCCTCCCCCGCAAGCCCACCCGCGCCATCGCCTTCGCCTCGGGCCTCGGGCACTTCAACCTCTCCTGCAACGGCGCCCCCGCCTCCGCGCACGTCCTGGACCCGGGCTGGACCGACTACCACCGCACCGTGCAGTTCGTGGCCTACGACCTGTCCGACAAGCTGGTGCAGGGGGAGAATGCGCTCGGCGCGCATGTCGGCAACGGGTTTTACGCGGGGGACCAGGGGGACCGGTTCTTCTGGCCCATGTACGAGGATAACACGTACGTGCGGTACGGGAACGAGCTGTGCTTCTTTGCCGAGGTGCACCTCTTCTACGAGGACGGGTCGCGGGAGACGGTCATCTCGGGCCCGGACTGGAAGGTCAGGGCGAGCGCTACGTCCCTGGCGAACATCTATGCTTCGGAGAACCATGATAGGAGGGAGTACCCCGTTGGATGGGATACGCCTGCCTTCGACGACAAGGCCTGGGACGACGCGAAGCCGCTCACCGGCCCGCGCGGGAAGCTGAGGTACCAGTCCCAGCCGCCCGTCACGCTCCACGAGAGGGTCCGGCCGGTATCGACCAAGACGCTCGAGCGCGGCACCGTGGCGTTTGATATCGGCCAGAACATGTCGACCATGGTGCGCGTCGAGGCGAGCGGGCCCGCGGGGTCCGAGATTATCATCCGGTACTCGGAGACGGTTGACGACGAGGGCCGCGTGCTGATGCCGGACCCGCTGTTCAAGGAGTTTGAGTATGGCGTCTACTCCAAGTTCACGCTCTCAGGAAACGGGACAGAGGTCTGGGAGCCCGACTTCTCCTTCACCTGCGCGCGCTACATCCAAATCGAGAACGCATCGCTCTCCGCGGACGACGGCCTGCCGGTGATCCACTCCGTAACAGGCCAGCACGTCTCCTCCGCCGCCCGCCGCCTCGGCACCCTGAAGACCGACAGAGCGGACGTCAACGCCCTCATAAACATGTGCTACTGGTCCTTCGCGTCCAACCTCTTCAGCCACCACACCGACTGCCCGCAGATCGAGAAGTTCGGGTGGCTAGAGGTGACGCACCTGCTCTTCCCCGCCACGCAGTATATCCGCGACATCGAGAGCCTGCACTCCAAGATCCTGGATGATATCGCGGACGCGCAGGAGGGGAATGGGCTGGTGCCGACCATGGCGCCCGAGATTCGGTATATGTGCGGGCCGCTGCATGATACCATTACCTGGGGAGGGGCGGTGGCGCTCATCCCAGAGATGTTGAAGAGGTACTACGGGTCGACGTACATGTTCCCCAAGATATACGGCGTTTGTGTGAGGTACATGGAGTACCTCCGCACCAAGGAGACGAGGGGCGGGCTGATTGAGTACGGGCTGGGCGATTGGGGGAGGGACATTGCGTTTGGGAACCACCAGGCGAACATCGAGACGGCGATCTACTACAAGTGCCTCCGCAACGTGGAGCTCATGGCGCGGGAGCTGGGGCACGCCTCCGACGCGGAGAAGTACGCCGCGTGGGCGGAGCGCATCTACGGCGCCTACAACGCGAACCTCCTGGTGGCGGATAAGAAGGAGTACCCCTACGCGCACTACACCTCCCTCGACGAGCCGGGGGTCCGCGACAGGACGATGATCGGCCAGGCCATGGCGCTGCAGTACGACCTCGTCCCCGCGGAGCACCGCGCGGACGTGGAGAGGGCGTTCCTAGACGACTGCTCCGACAACCGGATCCGCGCGGGCGAGATCGGCCTCAGGTACCTCTGGAACACCCTCGCGGACCTGGACCGCCCGGACATCGTCCTCGCCATGGCGCGGCAGGAGGAGCACCCCTCGTACATGCGGTTCATCGCGCGCGGGGAGACGACGCTGCTCGAGTTCTGGCAGGACGCGTGCAGGAGTAAGAGCCACGACATGCTGGGGACGATATACGAGTGGTGTTACGAGGCGGTGCTGGGGGTTAGGGTTGAGGGGGATGGGTATAGGCGGTGGAGTGTGAGGCCGCCTTTGGCGTCGGAGTTTGGGAGGGTGGAGGGCGGGGTGGAGTGTCCGTATGGGGAGATTGATATCCTCTTTGAGAGGACGGAAGGGGGGGCGCGGTTGAGGGTGAGGGTGCCCACGGGGACGGTGGGGAGCGTGCTTTTGCCAGAGGGGGCGGTGGTGGAGGTTACGAGGGAGGGGAGTGAGCGGGTGAGGAGCGCCAAGGGCCCGAGGGTGGAGTTGAAGCAGGGGACGTACGAGCTCAAGATCTCGACGTAGGGGCGCGGATCCGAACTAGCGGGTTGTATATATTCTAGTAGTCTGCAGATGCCAATATGAAGGCAGGTCTTTTCGTCCAAATAGCTTCCTAGACGTCGCACAACGCATGTAGGCGCTACGAGGACTCACGAGGATTCGTGAAGAGAGGTGTGACTTTACGACCCACGAGAGGACGTGAAAAGACTCCGTGTCCAGTTGTCCCAAGTCCCCTTTCAGACGGGCCAAAGCTCCCGCCCAGTCTCCTCAGAACCTCACCGGAATAGCCCTCTTTCTAGGTCAGAGTCAAGATACCTGGAGCAAAATCATCGCTGGCAAGCTTACTTCCGCCCCTCTCCAAGAACCGCATAGGCGCTTCCCGGTAAGTCCAAGGGAATATCCATACGGAATGTGATATCGCAACGGAAAGTCTACGCCACGATCCCACCAGAATCGTATCGTACTCGGGCCAAGGAGCTAGAGGTTGCTGAGAAACCAGCCCAGCACCTTCTACCAGGCCCTCCGGTCGTCAAAACGGAGAAGCCTTGACTCAAACCTGATATACAGCTATGTATGCCTCCCTCCCTCACTCACTCACAGCAGGAACATCCGTGCCCAAGTAACTGTATTGCATCAAACTAAACCCACACAACCCGCGTAGACTGCAAAGCAGACAAAGAGCGTAAGAAACTAAGACTACTCGCACAAGACCACGCCCATAACCATATACCCCTTCGCCTTTTTCGACAGCGCAAAAAGAACATACTGGACGACAGTATCGGGACTCAGCCAACTCCCGTCCATGAAAAATGCAATCCCTCGTCCCAACTCCGGCTCAAAAGAATAGACCTGCGAAACGCGCCAGGAGAGAGCCTCGTACCCCCATCCTCACACACCTCACCTCACCTCACCCTCACTCCGTAACCGGCGGACCCATCATGGAAGCCCTAGCCGCCTTCCGCCGCTGCTTCTCCGCCCACTCACGGCTAGCCTGTCGCGAGCGCTCAGCAGCCTGGTCGCGCGCCGTCTTGGCCAGCATCTCCCTCTCCGACCGCTCCCTCTCCCGCTCCGTCGCCAGCCTGCTGTCCCGCTCAAATATGTCCTTGCCGCGGAGCTTCTGCTGCGCAGAGTCCTCCGACGAGAGCGTGCTACGCTTGCTGACGCTGCTAGCCACCGACTGCGAAGTGGTCCTGCTGACCTGCGAAGACGCCGTCGCGGTTCGGCCCCGCGATGGTGATGAGCTGAGCGTCGACGATGAGGGCGCGAGCGAGGAGCGCCTCCCGCTGCTCCCCTTCACCGTGGCCGCCGCACTCTCATCCGAGGCCCTGGCCAGTCGCGCCCGGCTGGTAATCGTGTCGCGGGGCACCGTTCTCGGCTGGTTGAGGCTCGCCTTGATAGGGCGGGCCTTGAACTCGCGCCGCTTCTTCTCCTCCTCTTCCTGTGCGCGCAGCTTGGCTTCCCGCGCCTCCCGCTTCCTACGGGATATGGCTTCGCCCGGTAGCTCAAACGTGGGCGTCGGGAGAACCCTCGTAGACTTGGATCGCTGAGGGAACGAGGTGCGCGGTGCCTGCGGAGTCTTGTCGGGTTCAGTCTGGCCCGACAGTCGTGCCTCTCTCTGCTCCTTGAGACGCCGGGCGACGGCCTCACCGGGGAGCTCAAAGGTCGGAACGGTTCGCGGCTTGGAAGACTTCGCCAGCGGTTTAGGAGGCGCGAGACTAGCTGGCCTCATGACTGGCTTCCGCGCAGATTCAGGCCGCCCGTTTGTCGACGCCGAGCTAGCCTTATCATCGGTGTCGACCGACGTGGACCTTGACAAGGACAGTGACCTGCGCGGCGCCATACGCATCGGCTCACTGGTTTTTACCCGTACGGTAGCAGGGTACATCGTGCTACAGGGCCGCCTGGCCGACCCCGCTCCGGTTCCCGAGTGTTGATCCTTCGACGCCGAGGTTGGCGTCTGAGGTGGCTTGCGTTCGGGAGATGGAACTCGCTGATACTGCGTGAACGCATTCATGGCTTCGAGTTCATCTTCGAGCACGTCCAGGGCCTCCAGCGAATCTTCAATATGCGTCAGCTTGGGAGCGGCACTGGGCGACTTCGCCAGTCCACTGGGAGTTGCTCCCGGAGAAGGCGTAGCCCCGAGGGCTTCGCCCGCACCCTGGCCTCTTCGCGGCGTGCTGGGGGCCAGTTGGTCCCCAGTCTCAACGGCAGCTGGGCTCATCTGGTCGATCAAAACCTTGGGTTCTTCCTGCAATTCTGCTACGTCCCCCAGAGGAGAGGCTATGAGGACAACCGTGTCAGCGATGTCGCGTCCCTTGCGAAGGGCAGCTTTCGAGATGGCGTTCCGTCGCACGTAATTACAGCCGTAGACGATCTCGTCTCCGGCCGTGAGAGATGGATACTTGTTCTCGTCCGGCCGCAGTTTCGGATCGGGCTGTATCGTGGCCGGATACGTAAGATGTAGCTCGTACTGACCTGCCTGGGTTTTGGCGGCTTGCTCCTCAGTGTTGGCAAAGTTGGCCGGTAGTTGCATCAGCGGGTGATCTGCACATGTTAGTCTTTAGATTAGATACGATGGCCCGAGGTTGCGCGCTTCACCAGGTTGGCCGCGGCGCATGCAATCGGACTAGATAACATACCCTTGAAAACGGCACCGACTTCGTTCTCCCTCTTTCCTTCGAGGGGGGCTCCTTCGAGGATGGGCTCGAGCGACTCGCTCGCGCGGGTCCCGACGTCGCCGCCAGCAACCTCCAAGACGGCTCCGCCTAGGGAAGGCGACGGTACCTGGTTCTCGCCGGGAGGGTGGAAAGTCTCAGATCCAATTGCCGGGCGGGAGGGCAGCTTCTTCGCTAGGGCTGGGGGTTGCGAGGTGTCGCGTCCGACCTCAGAGTTCACCTCAGGTGCGAACCCAGAAATGCGCAGCTTCTCAAGATCGAGAGTGAGCGACGTGTTGGACAGCTCTGGTGGTTGCGAGAAGAGAAGACGTCCGGGTCCACTTTTCGCGTCCTGCGCGACGTTAATGCACGTCTCCTGCAGCGCGCGGATGTGTTCCACGCTGCCGGGATTTCGGTCAGGCGAGGTCGTCGTCGATGAGTCTCCGTCGCTATCGTCGAAGCTGGCGAGTCTAAGGTGCCTGTCGTCGAGAATGTTGAAGGAGGGATGGTTGGTGGTCTGAGTTGGGAGGGTTGCCGTCAGGAAGGACGCCATTCTCTCGGCTGCTTGAGAACCGGAAAGGTATAGTTGTATTGGCTGGATCCTTCAACCCCTTGCCTCTGAGGGGACCGACACCGAGATTGAACCCACTAGCCCCGGACGCGATCCACTTCGAGACAGGGGATCCCGGCTGCGACAGGAATTCCTGGCGTCTGATTTGCCAGCTAGGACGGAGGGGTCGATATGCTCGGGCCAAATGGGGCGGGGTGACAGACACGAATTACAGGGAGTTTGATCGTCTGAGACTTCGCATGGGGCCGAGAAGAATCCCCAGTGTCCGATGGGGCCGGGAGATGAGAAATGACAGATGACCGGGCAAACGCCTCTGGAGTCTCCTCAACGGGAAGTCGATCAAGGCGAGGAAAGACTGGTATAGCAGCTAATGGCCGATGAACGAATGATGGAGTATGCTATGATGGAGTGGGGATGGAGAATGATATTGAACGTTGACTCTGATATCGAAATTGGTTGGGACAGATCAAGGAGAGACGTCCAGTGCTGCGGGGGAGATTGGGGGGAACGCGATGCATCTTGTACTATGAAACATAACAAAGGCACGGCACCAGGACGCCAGAGCAACCGGCTCGTCCGACCGCGTCACTGCCTGCCGCTGAAGCCCACCTTCCATGTCATCATAAAACGCGTACGCAATTGCCACGCATCTCGCTTTCTTGGGAAAGAACTCCTCTGTCAGGTGCCCATACTTCCTTCCTCAAAGCCAACTCACGCGCAGTGGACCTTCCCCATGTGGTCTCAAAGGAAAGACAGTTAGGCCGGGGGGCACGGATATTTATGACTAAGATACGCGTCGCGTCGCTAATTAGCCCCACCCCGGTGTGTTCCGCCCCGCCCAATCCCTGCGCATTAGCAGCCAGCGCAACCCCCTCGTGCTCTCGGCTGGTGTCGGAGTCCGCAGAAGAGCCGTCCGCGGAGCTCATCACCAACGGGACCAAGTTGCGCGTCTTTTTGTTCCGTGCGCCGCACACATTGATATGACCTCGGCGGAAGAATCGCAGTACGTAACGGGCGTCCTGCTGTTCGTATGCTCGAACGGGCTCTGTTCCCCTCTTAGCCGGGATGAGGAGCAAAGGTCATTTCTGTCCGTCATGAGCGGGACTCTCCGTCCCGACAAGCAAAATGCCGCCGTTCCCTGGTTGGACAGCATAATTCTGGCGCTTGAGCATGCGAAGTATCCCCCTGGAGCTAGCTCAGATGCCGGGTATAGTCGTGTTTGTAGATAAGACGTCTGCTCGCAGTGCTTCAAGGGGTGTGCTGACTCTCCTCCGCCGCCTCTGCCTCTGCCTCCGCTTCCGCTTCCGCTACCGCATCCGCCTGCGCCTGCAACGCGGGTGCGTGTTCGGTCGGTATCCGCACGAGCGTTTGGGGGAGCTGCGGAGTTTCGTCACCAGGCTCGGGTTTCGCGAGTTTCGCTGTAAACAAAGCGTTTGTTAGCCACCATCTTCGACGCAAGATGAATTCCGCAAGAGGAAAAATAATGGAAAGTAGGGGGACTCCGTACACGACGCCATGCTAATAGCCCGCAGCACATTATGCCAGTTGCCCATGACCGTCGCAATAGCTAGAACAATAGTCAGCATCGAACGGCCCCTTCATTCCCAGGTGTCGGCCCGCAAACCTTCCGTCCCGTCCGATAGCGTGGATAGTTTCTGCTCCAACGTCTCCATTTGGGTCGCTACCGCTGCGCTGAGGTCGCGTAGTTCCTTGAGGTTGTCCAGCTCGACCTTCTTCTCCTCGATGCGCGCGAGGAGGGCTGGCGACGGGCCGGCTCCCCCGGAGACCGAGGACCCGCGTAGGTGGGAGGAGAACGGTCGGGGCGGTATGGACATTGTTATGGCTAGAGAGGTCGTCGGTGCTGCTATTGCGGTGACTCCAGGGTGCTGTTTGGTCGATGGCGGTCGGGACTTCGTTGTCGGTGCTCTTTTCCAGTGGCCTTGTCGTGGGGCACCCCGCACTGGAGGGCCCATGTCACGTGCCAACACCTGCCCAGCATTACTTCGCCCTCTCTGGCATGTGAAATGCGAGATGTGAGCCAACATGCACCCGCTGTATCGCAACGAATCTGGGTCAAGGTGGTAATTTCAATGGATCTCGATGATTTCCTCATGTCATACGGAAAATCCATTTCTGAGTGCGGAGGATTCCTCGAAGGCGCGACTTACACGTCCTTTCGCGACTTCGACATGGCCCGCATATGCTTGAGGGTCGTTGCAACAGAGTCCAAATTCTCTCCGCTTAGACTCGCGAGACCTAATCTCCCATCCGCATGGCTCTATCGAATGAAGTTAGGAACCATGTACCCATTTCGACGATGGGGATATAGTTTGATGAAGTCCAATTGCTGTAGAGCCGGGCGCGTCGGCACGGCTGGGTAACAGCCACCCTGTTCGCCGGGATGCTCCTGCTTCTCGCTTCCAGATGGACTACCTCAATGATGCCTGGTATCCCATAGCTCGGATGGCATCGACGTTGCGGAAATATTCCAGCTCTATATCATGGTCATCCTCTATTCGGCCACTTACACCAAGCACGCTGTTTAGCTGACCTCGCAGTATACACTCTCGGCAGGAATTAACCCCAGTTGAATACACCCGCGATGGATTCCCTGAAAAGCGAAGAACGGAAAACCGTCAAGCACTCCCCGGAAAGCGAAGATCGAAGACCCATGTTGGATTTCCCGGAAGCCGAAGAACGAGAGATCTGCCCCCTTCAAATTGCTTTAGTGGGTGTAAGTCTCCCCGCAATGCATACCCCGCCACCCATGGATGATTAGAGGCTCTTCCCGGAGTTTCCAAGACCCTGCTACTGACACAAACAGGCACAGGAAGCCGGACTCGTCGGTTCTACCGTCTACAACCTACTCTGCTCGACCGGCCATAATGTCACCGTCCCCACCCGAGTCCCCGTGCTACAACGGTTCGCCAATGTAACGGATGAGCCAGCCGTCTACAACGACGGAATGTCCCTCGACAACATCATGGCGGCCTCCGACGCCGTGGTCTCAGTGATGCCCACGTTCTACGTCGCACAACAACGCCAATTCATAGAGGCCGCCATCAAGGCTAGAATTGAGCGGCTCGTTGTGATAGAGCCAGGGTATGATCGGCGCTCCTGCCCGTCGGGTCCTCTCCGTTATACCGTGACTGAAAGGAGCATACGGGATTGGCTCGATCAGGTGGCGGGCGCGGCTGACATGGTTTACACCCTGATCTACACAGGAATCTGTCTAGACCCGGGCGAGCAGGATGCCTCGCTGGTCGATATCCAGAACAAGCATGTCTGCATCTACGGCGATGGAAACACCATGTTCGGGGCAAGCGTCACCTCCCACATCGCGCAGGCCATCGCCACAGCGCTCGGCAAGCCAGAGGAAGCGGGCAACCGCTGCCCGCGGATCCAGAGCCTGAACATGAACCAGAATACCCTGGCGAAGTTTGTCAAAGCCTGCATTGGGCGGGATGGCTGGTCCAAGGACGCCGTGACCATGGAGCAACTGATCGAGACGTTCTTCAACACGGATGGTCGAATAAACCACCTTATTCGCACCCAGGAAGGCGTTTCCAAGTTTGCACTCATATGCAACCATTACGGAGGGGCTTCCAGTCGGCGTTCCGAGAATGACAATGCGCTGCTGGGGGTTCGGGCATTGGATGCGCCCACTGCCGAGGGCATCATGCGGTCTTACATGCGATTCCTCGTTGGGCCGGGGTTCCGTATGTTTCCGGTAGTTATATGAATCGGTGTGGCATGGTATCAAGGCGTAGAAACCTGGTTGAGCGTAGCGAGATGATGCCGGTACAGTTTGTAATAGAAGTCTGTCTTGTTCAGCGGCAACGCTTTCGAGTCTCGGTTTTTGATGGGGATGTCGCGTCTTTGTGCTGAACCCAGGCTGTCAAGGTCGGTTTGGTGGCGCGCGAGGCTTCATTCGGTATCTCTGGCTCGAATGCGAGTCAAATATTTGCTCGACTCCAAGGCTTTCTGGCGTCGTCCGCCAGACCGCACCTTGGTGGTTCCTTTTCCAGTGAAAGCCATCGGTGAAAGCCGTGGATGGCATTGCGTCGTGGTCATTGAAAGTGGGTCCAGTGGTTTCCCAGGAAACGGAGTGGGGCGCATTAACGACCCCTTCTTGCGGCATTGGTAAATACACGACGGGGTATAGCGACCACCTTAATACTTTTCTCTCCGCGTCCTTCAATCACAACGCAGCACCCAGAGCCGTCGATAAACAGGCAGAGGCAAACGTCTCTTGACCTCGTCAATACGCAATCGAGAATCCAGCCCGAAAAATTGTACGCGCGACGATATCGCACTTACGCACGAGAGGAGACGAGCTCGACTATGAAAAATGGCGAGATTAAACGAAGTCCCTCATTCAACAGATAGCTATGACACGCGTATGTCCTTTTCTTCGCGCCCTGTTTCTTTTTTCGAGCCTGAACTGACCTCGCGTCCCTGCACGACAATAGTTCGAAGGAAGCTACTCCGCCAGAACCGCGAACTCGCGAGGGTAAACTCCACCCAGTCACTCCGGATCCGGCACCTCGAGAACGAATGCGCCCGCATGCTCTCCGAGAACCTCGACCTGCGCGGCCAGATCCTCAGCCTGGAGAAGGAGGTCGAGAATAGCCAGGCGCAGCGGGTGGCGGACCACGCGCTCGAGATCAAGGCGAAGCTCGAAGCGCAGCTAGTCGAGTGGGGGGGCCTGCTCGCAGGACTGGGGCTCGAGCCACCCGCGAAGAGAAGGGATGTTGGGAGAAGGATGTCGTCGGGGTCGAGGGGGAGTATGGGGAGGAGGAGCCCGAGGAAGTCGCTGAGAGATTTGGCGAGGGAGGCGGAGGCGAGGGCGAGGGAGGAGGGGAGGCTTACGCCTATTCGGGAGCATAAGTCGTATCCGAGGAGGACTATGGAGTAAGTTGGCCCTGTCCTTACTTCGAGGGTTGTGGAGTTGGGGACGAGACGCGCGGATGCGGTACTGACTACCGGATAGCAGCGAGGAGATCATGGCGCTCCGGAACGAGGCCGAGGCCGAGGCCGCGGACATCTCTGGGTCTTCAGACATTGGACCCCCTCCGACGTCTCGCTACGCGGAACCTGAGTCCCCCCAGAAAGACCCGGACTCGCCAAGCAAGCCGCCCCAGCGCGAAGAGACTCATGAGGAACCCCACGAAGAAACCTACGACGAGGCCCCCGAATCGATCCCCGAATCGCCACTCAAGCCGCCGTCTCCGACGCCAGTGACCATCAAGGAAGAAGAAACAGATGCCCCGTCCGTCGATACGCTGTCCGACGTGCCCCAAGCCGAGACCGCGACGGTGCAGAATACCCAACCCGAGCGGGCAAGCAAGGCCGGCGCGAAGAGGAAGCTCGCAGCTAGGGACGACGGCGAGAACCTCGTGCCGGATCTCGCCTCCGCACCGTCTGCCACGACTAGGAAGAAGGCGACGATCGTGAAGGAGAGGACCAGTACAGGGAACAAGGCGCTGAAGGATGTTACCGCCTCGAAACGCGATGAGATGGTGAAGCAGGGGCCTGTTGCCCAGGCGCCGGCATTGAGGAAGCCGCTTAGCGCGAAGAGTACTAACGACGACTTGATGTCGCCGAAGAAGAACACGAGGAAGGCTGCGGGGGAGAAGCCGCTTCGGCCGGCGAGGGCGAAGGCGCTCCCTGAGAAACAAGCCAAGGAACCGTCGAAGCGCAGGCTTACAGTCCTGGACGAACAGGTGGCCCTGCCGCCCGCTGAGCCACCCATAAAGGTCACCACCATCCCCGAGCCCGAACCCGAGCCCCAGAAGCCCGCGGAACCCACCATCATCACCCCGGACCCCGAGACCCACCTCTCCCCGACCCCAGAGCCAAAGTCCAACCGCCAGTCCCGCGACACCCCGCCGCCGGCAGACATCTCCTCGAGCGGCGAGACGTCAAGGCCGAGCAGGAGGTCGCGCTCGCAGGTTAGCTACGCGGAGCCGAACCTGCGGGATAAGATGCGGCGGCCGTCGAAGCAGCTTGTTGATGCGGTGATTGAGAATCGGGGCCGGCGGTCGGAGAGTCTTGCTGCGGAGGATTTTGCGGCGATGGGGGAGGGGTTGAAGAGGGAGTCTGGCGGTGTGGAGAGCTTGGGTGGTGTTGAGCAGGCTGATCCGCCGGAGGAGCATGCGGCGGAGGCGCCGCGGAGTCCGCTGGCGCAAAAGGGCTTGGAGAGTCTGCCTAGCAGCGTCGTTACAGAGCGTAGGAAGCGCCGGTCATCGGTTCTCGCGAGGGAGTTCCTCGCCGAGAACGCCAGCCAGAACTTCCACGACGACAGCCTGGACTCATCGATGAGCTCGGTGGCTACAACGGATAACAGCGTCGACATCTACGATTTCCCCGCAAACTCCCCTGAGGCGGACGTCGTGGAGACAGCACCGAAGAAGACCAGTTCCCGCCGGGCTTCGAGGGCGGGGCACGAGCTGAGTAGGGGAGAGGAGGAGACGAGGCCGTCGCGGAAGAGGGCTTCGATAAATGTCCCGCGGCGGCCGAAGCTGGAGGGCACGGAGGGAGGGGACGCTGTTGTCGAGGGGCCGAGGGACCGGTCGATGAGGCGGAGGAGTACAATGCTCTAATACCCGCCGGTCTGATGGAGTGAGGGCGTTGGGGTTATGGTCACGTATTAATCTGGGCGTCACATCCTTTTTTCTGGAGCCACATCTTTTATACCCAGGGATTTTGCATTCTTCTTGGCGCCAGGGGCCTTCTTCCACGAAAACCAAAATTGGAGGCGCGGGGAGACTTGGGTTGGGTTGCGCTCTTGGTGCTCTTGTTCTTGATGGTGTGGGCGTCCGAAACACATCCATAGCGACGGACAGTTTCGTTTTTCAGTCTTCGTTTTTGGGGCTCCTTTGTTCATAGTTATACTGGGCTTGTTTACGGATAATGTCACTAAAGTGCTCTCATGAACACGGATTTTCTTGTTTAATACCCTGTCCAAGATCCTGCTGCGTAGGGCTCTTTTATACGCACTAAGAGGGGGGAAAGGAAAAGGGGGCGATGGGACAGCACCATGACGCTGCCTATCCAATGGATAGCCCGGAGTCTTTTTCGATGATTGATATATTATTACGGGGTATTGAAACCATGCTCGTGGATACAGCCCTGCTCATTCGTCCACCTGTAGACGTGTCCCTCATGAGCCGGTTGTCGGCTCGACGGGCTTTGTATAGGTGACCTTCTCTACCGCGACGTTCTCATTCCCCTCCTCGTCCTTCCGTAGTTGGTAGACGTACAGGGTGAGCGATATTCCCTGGACCTAGATTCCAAGCAGCAGTCAGTACGTGTCCCAGCATCCCAGGCGCAAAAGCCTCGGCATCCATCCCGCTAGCCACACTCCCAACGCAGCAGAAACCCAGGGAACACTCACATCCATAAGACAAAAGCTTGGAGTAGCCTCAGTGTCACCCCCCGCACCAAAAGCCCCCGTCGCGCTCCCAGGATTCACAAAGAACTTGTCCATGTACTCAAACGCATCGAACCGGTGCGTCCCGCCGTAGCACAGCACGTCGACGTCGAGCCTGTTGGCCTCAGCGAGGAGCAGGTCGGGCTCGTTGGAGACGAGGGTGAAGCCCTCGAGGAAGCCGATGCGCAGGGAGCCGTGGGAGACGACCTGAGTGAGGGGCAGCGAGGTGGCCTCGACGTCGTAGCGGCCCTTGACGATCTTGAGGTCCGGGGTTATGGTGCGTAGGTACTCGTAGGTGGACTTGTCGGTTAGGTTGCCGAGGCAGAGGGTCTGGGAGATCTTGCCGGGGGCGAGGAGCTTCTTGAACTGGAGGGGGTCAGCGGCGGCGGGGACTGGGGGGTGGGGGGAGGTGAGCGGGAAGGCGGAGAGGTACCTTTGCGGGGACATCGAGGGCGCGGTCTGGTATGTGCAGGTCGCCGATAACCAGTATTAAGAACGCCATGGCGGGGTGACTGAGCGGCGCCGAAGGCGACTATCTGGGAGGGTAGCTGGTTGTGGGAGCGCGGCGCGACGACGGATCTACTCCGAAGGGGGGTTACGACGCGATTCGGATGGCGGGCCGAGGTGCTATGTCGCAGCTCCGGTGTTCGGCAGGACCTCGCTATCGCATGCTATGCGTGGGATGGCGGATTGGGCGATGGCGGGGAGCTGGAGCGGGCGTGGTGTTGGAGGCAGCTGTGGCCGTGTGAGGTTCGGACGTGGGCGGTGACGTTGCCTTGGCTCGGCGGTACTCCGAAGCTGCGCCAAAACGCGCGAGGGGTCCCTCTATATGGCCTGTGCGGGAGCGCTTCTTCACATTGGCATTGACATTGGCGCATACACGCGCAATGTCTCACATCTCGACATTAAAACCAAAAATTGAGATGTTGGGTGCTCATAGGACTTAGTATTCCCTATTCTCGGTCGTAAGGAGGTACCTCCAGGCGTTATGGACGTGTGAAGCTCTTTTCTGCCAGGTTACCGAGTACGAGCAGCTGTGCCTCGGCTTCACACTGTCCAAGGGTACAAGTACCCATCAAGCTACAACAGAGCTTCTCGTTCAAGCTGTCCATGAGCTCCGTCCAATGCGAGCGAGTCGACAGTTCCCGACATCCAAACACCCCGTCACCGGAGTTTCGTCAGAGTCTCCGTTGTCGGCCCGCGCCTATCCGTGATCATCCACGCGTGTACAGCACTGTACCTCCGGGCAGGTCTTAGTGAAGGCGTTCCCATCTCCCGGTCTGCCAGCTCCACCCTGACCCCAGACCTCTTACCAAGCGGGATTCCAGCAGCCCGTCATAGGCGGAGGGGCCAAGCCAGCGGATCCCGTCCGCGCATCATTTACCCCTCAATAGCCGAGTGCGGGCACCTCCGACTTCCGGCACTGTTTGTCACATCCGAAGCTCTCCGCCCCGCGTCCATATTATAGACCTCTCCAACCTCCAATGCTTGCACGATCTTTCCGCACCAGTCTTCCCTGTCGAGTCGCTACCCCTAGACAGCCCATCGCCTCCCTCCCAGCTTTTACTCGCAGAACGGTAAGAGGCTTCACTCGTCAAAGAGCATAGCCGAATGGCACCGGAAATGACGTATCGGCTAACGAGGGGCAGATCGCATCGAATCCAGCGCGCAAGATGTCGTCCCAACCGGCTCACCCCTCTCTCCTGATCCCCGGCCCGATCGAGTTTGACGATGCCGTCCTCCAGTCCATGAGCCACTTCAGGTTTGGCAACCCATGACTCCACCCCCCTGCCCCTCGACGAACCCCCCGGGCTAACCCCGTCTAGCGAGAGCCACACTGGCCCCGGCTTCGTCTCGACCTTTGGCGACACCCTCTCCATGCTCCGCAAGGTCTTCCAGACCACCAAGCCTGACGCCCAGCCCTTCGTCATCTCCGGGTCCGGCACCCTCGGCTGGGACCTCGTCGCCGCCAACCTCATCGAGGCGGGCGACGAGGCCCTGGTGCTGCACACGGGCTACTTCAGCGGCGGCTTCGCCGACTGCCTGACGACCTACGGCGCCAAGGTCTCGGAGCTCGGGGCCCCCGTCGGGTCGCGCCCCCAGCTGGACGACGTCGAGAAGGCGCTGACGGCGAACAAGTACAAGCTGCTCACCGTCACCCACGTCGACACCTCCACCGGTGTGCTGAGCGACCTCAAGAGCCTGACGGCGCTGGTCCGCAGGGTGTCGCCCGAGACGCTCGTCGTCGTCGACGGCGTGTGCAGTGTCGCCTGCGAGGAGATCGCCTTTGATGAGTGGGACCTCGACGGTGTGGTCACGGCGAGCCAGAAGGCCATCGGGTGCCCCGCCGGCCTGTCCATCTCCATGTTCAGCGGGCGCGCGATGGAGCGGTTCCAGAGCCGCAAGACGCCCCCCGCGTCGTACTTTGCCTCGATGAAGAACTGGACGCCCGGTACGTGCTCCACGGGCCCTCCCCTTGCTATACCCCCTTGCTTACCCCGTGTCTAGTCATGAAGAACTACGAGGCCAAGAAGCCCTCGTACTTCGCGACGCCCTCCCCGCAGCTCATCCACGCGCTGCACACCGCGCTGTCGCAGATCCTCCAGAAGCCCATCGCCGAGCGCTTCGCGCGCCACAGGGAGGTGTCCGACAAGGTGAAGAAGGCCGTGGCGGACCTCGGCCTCAAGCAGGTCGCCGCGAAGCCCGAGGACCAGGCGCACGCCATGACGGCCATTTACCTCCCCGAGAACGTCAAGGGCACCGACCTGCTGCCGAACCTCGCTAAGCGTGGCGTGGTGTTTGCGGGCGGTATTCACAAGGAGATTGCCCCCAAGTACATCCGCTTCGGCCACATGGGTGTGAGCGCGGTAAGTGTCATGTCCCTCGGATCCCATCCACCTTGCCAGCCCCCTCTTCCGTGTTATACTTCACATCCGCGACAGCGTACTGACTCGCAACAGGTCGACCCCAAGCGATCCGACATCGACAACGCCCTGAAGGCGTTGAAGGAGGCCCTCGCGGATTGCGGGTACAAGGCGAATTGACTGGGACGTCCGCGGCTTTAGATGGAGGGATTCTGTTTGGGTTTAGGAGCGTTTTACGCCTACACTCTCGCTATCCGAGCCGCCATGCCGGCGGTCTGTTTGTATTTGTAACCCCGGGCCCTAGACGCCATCTCGCAGAATATACAGAAATAGACTCAAGGTATGAATAACTTTGATATCTCGGCATATCTGCATGTACATGTGCGTGACCAAGTATGTGGGAGGGCGCTGCAGGGGGACCCGCCATTATCGTGGAGGGTCCTTATTGGGCCCGCCAGAACGGAAAGACAGCAAATGTCTATAGTCGCGAATGACACACGGCGATGGAGATGCTAGACCCGCAGTTGGTGGCGTCGACGAAAAACCGCCTAATGCCTCGGGATCGGGATCTAAGGAAGAGGTGGATTTAGCGTCGACTGTATTTATAATCTGAAATCCCTCAACGCGAAGCAAGACAGTGTCACGATGCCTAGGCGCCGGCGGCAAAATTGATCCCAGTATCACGTTCTTAGAAACCTCTAAAAGTTCGTGAAGCTTTCGCGATCCACTTACACACGTCAACTCGAAATGCATTCCAGCTGGCGTGGGTGATAACGATAAGCGGTTTCCGTGGCAGCCGCCATCCTTGTTGATTACAGCTGGGTTTTAGCGACGGGGGAGAGGGGCAGAGGGGCCCGGCCACCCGCCAAGTGTAGCGCTACCTCTGGAGCGCCGCCCGCCGCTAGCGCCCGGGTTGTACTGGGTACAGCGCGGCAGCCTCGGGCACGCTACCTGGCTGACAAAATCGGCGTTCCTTTCCACCCCCGCCGCCTGCCAACGCCCAAGTTCGACGGGTGATCTCTGCTTCCATCAAACGCGACACCGCCGCCTCTTGCAAAACCCCACCCCTCCCGCCTCACCGATCGCCGAAATTTCCCACGCCCGCTCCAACCCCCCAGCGAAGGCAACCATAATCTCTCCATACAACAGCTCACCCCTCCCATACGAGCGCCCACCGTCGTTCTCCAGGGAGCTCCGTGACGAACCCCGCACTCACAGTTTTGACGGCCTCCCCCGCTCCGCCCGCCGTTTTCTCCTTCTGCTGCGACCATGGCCGTGTCCATTGAGGAGCTGGACAGTCTTGTCCGCGAATTTTACGAAGGACGCGGAGAGCAGGTGCGTTGTAGCGTGCTCGAGGGCATCCCTTGTTCGTTGCAGGAGACTGACGGCGGCTTGCTTCCGCGGTATAGCAAAAAGTAGCACAAGCTCGACTCAACCAGGTACGACCCCCCGAAGAGGCAACACCGAGTCTCCGCCGCCATGCATGCTAACCCCCTTTCGTCCAGTTCAAAGAAGACCCTGATGCGTGGCTCATGGTCGACAAGATATTGTCCGATGCGACGTACCCCCAAACGAAGTGTACGTGCTCCCCGGCTCCGTGCAAACGCCATGCGCCGTCGACCACCAGTCTATAAGATATGTGAGCCTGTAGCTAACGTTGACATGCCGAACAGACCTTGGCCTACAGGTGCTTGACCATGTGATTATGACCAGGTGGAAGGTCTTGCCGCGCGAGCAATGCCAAGGTAAGGCTCCCCGCCGCTGTCGCCCCGTTTGACCGGACGAGGCGCTCACGCTCCAAGGTATCCGAAACTTCATCGTGCAGTTCATCATCCAGAGCTCGAGCTCGGAGGAGTTGCTACGGTCCCAGAAGACGCTCCTGAACAAGCTCAACCTCGTCCTCGTCTCGGTGCTGAAGCAGGAGTGGCCCCAGCAGTGGCCCACCTTTATCAACGAGATCATCACGTCGTGCCACTCGAGCCTGTCGATTTGCGAGAACAACATGGCGATCCTCCGCCTCCTCTCCGAAGAGGTCTTCGACTACTCGGCCGACCAGATGACGTCCACCAAGACGAAGAACCTGAAGACGACGATGTGCGCCGAGTTCTCGCAGATCTTCCAGCTCTGCCAGGAGATCCTCACCACCGCCAACCAGCCGAGCCTGGTCAAGGCCACGCTCGAGACGCTGCTGCGCTTCTGCAACTGGATCCCCCTGGGGTACATCTTCGAGACGACGCTCATCGACACCCTGCGCACGCGCTTCCTCGAGGTCCCGGAATTCCGCAATATTACGCTCCAGGTGCTGACCGAGATTGGCGGCCTACAGACCGGCGGGCCGGGCCAGCCGACGTACGAGGAGCAGCTCGTCAAGATGTTCACTGAGGTGCTGACGACCATCTCCAACATCATTCCCATCACTCTAGATCTGAAGGAGACCTACCCTGCGAGTAACTCGCGGGATCAGGAGTTCATCCAGAACCTCGCTCTCTTCCTCTGCAACTTTTTCAGCATGCACCTCAACGTGAGTTACAGTTGCGCTCTTCCCTCGCCGTGGTCCATAATAGAAGCTGACCTCGTCCGCTGCAGCTGGTCGAGAACCTCCCGAACCGCGACTTCCTCTCCCACGGCCACTTCTACCTCATCCGCATATCACAAATCGACGACCGGGAGATCTTCAAGATCTGCCTCGACTACTGGTTGAAGCTCGTCCAGGATCTCTACGAGGAGATGCAGCAGCTGCCCGTCACCGACGTGAACCCCCTGGGCGCGATGGGCGTCGGCCCCGGCAACGGCGGCGGCGCGCCGAACCCGGCGCTGCTCATGAACTACCCGCTCCGGAAGCACAAGTACACCGAGATCCTGTCCAACCTGCGGGTCGTCATGATTGAGAAGATGGTGCGGCCGGAGGAGGTGCTCGTCGTCGAGAACGACGAGGGCGAGATTGTGCGCGAGTTCGTCAAGGAGAGCGACACGGTCCAGCTCTACAAGACGATCCGCGAGTGTCTTGTCTACCTCACCCACCTCGACGTCGTCGACACAGAGAACATCATGACGGAGAAGCTGGCGAGGCAGGTGGACAACTCGGAGTGGTCGTGGCACAACTGCAACGTGCTTTGCTGGGCCATCGGCTCGATATCGCTCGCGATGAACGAGGAGACGGAGAAGCGGTTCCTCGTCACGGTCATCAAAGACCTCCTGGGGCTGACGGAGATGAAGCGCGGCAAGGACAACAAGGCCGTCGTCGCGAGTAATATCATGTACATTGTGGGGCAGTACCCGCGGTTCCTCAAGGCGCACTGGAAGTTCCTCAAGACGGTGGTAAACAAGCTGTTCGAGTTCATGCATGAGTCGCACGAGGGTAAGGGTCCTAGTTACCGTTTGATGCAGGGATGGTGCTAACACTTCTGCAGGCGTCCAGGACATGGCGTGCGATACCTTCATTAAGATCGCGAGGCAGTGCCGCCGTCACTTTGTGGCCCTCCAGCCTAGCGAGTCGGAGCCCTTCATTGACGAGATCGTGCGGAACCTCCACAAGATCACCTGCGACCTCACGCCCCAGCAGGTGCACACGTTCTACGAGGCGTGCGGCTACATGGTCGCGGCTCAGGGCACCAAGCACCAGCAGGAGCGCCTGCTCGAGGCCCTCATGGCGCTGCCAAACGCCGCCTGGGAGGAGATCATCAAGCAGGCGACGGTCAACCCCGCCATCCTCCAGGACGCGGAGACCATCAAGGTCATTGGCAACATCATGAAGACCAACGTCGCGGCGTGCTCGTCGATCGGGCCGTACTTCTACCCGCAGATCGGCAAGATCTATCACGACATGCTCCAGATGTACCGCGCTACGAGCACGCTCATCTCGGAGGCGGTGGCCAAGGACGGTGAGTATCCGGTCGTATGCCATTGTATCGAACCTGTGCTGACCCCTTTGTAGGAGAGGTCGCCACCAAGATGCCGAGGGTCCGGGGTCTTCGCACGATCAAGAAGGAGGTCCTGAAGCTCATCGAGACGTACGTTGACAAGGCGGAGGACCTGCAGGCCGTACGGATGCAGATGGTGCCGCCCCTGCTGGACACTGTGCTCGTCGACTACAACAGTAACGTGGCTGGTGCGCGAGATGCCGAGGTGCTCAAGGCCATGTCGACGATCATCACGAAGCTTTCGGTAAGTTCTCTGCGCAGGCGGTGATATCCAGTTGCTAACCTCAACAGAACTTGATGGAGGACCAGGTCCCGATCATCATGGAGAACGTCTTCGAGTGCACGCTGGAGATGATCAACAAGGACTTCTCCGACTTCCCGGAGCACCGCGTCGAGTTCTTCAACCTGCTGCGCGCCATCAACCTGCACTGCTTCCCTGGTATGTTTACTGGACCCAGATAAGAGGAGTACCCGCTAACATAACGCAGCCCTGCTCAAGCTCGACAACCGGCAGTTCAAGTTCGTCATCGACTCGTGCTCGTGGGCCTTCAAGCACGATAACCGCGACGTCGAGGCCGCGGGCCTCAACATGTGCCTGGAGCTCATCAACAACATCGCGGAGAAGACGGACGTGCAGACGTCCAACATGTTCTTCCAGCAGTTCTTCATCCCCATCCTGCAGGACATCTTCTACGTGGTGACCGACGCGGACCACAAGGCGGGCTTCAAGACGCAGTCGATGCTGCTGATGCGGCTCTTCTACTTTGTGAGCCCCGCCGACGGGACGTCGCCCAAGATCCAGGGGCCGATTTACCCGCCTGACCAGGCGCAGCCGGGGACGGGGAACAAGGAGTTTTTGGCCAACTTTGTGGCGGCGCAGATGCGGAATGCGTTCCCGAACCTCCAACCGTGAGTCCCCTCTCCCCAATTCACATCAGTGTTTTCTCCCCCGTGGGTTCCCCAGCTAACAGGAGCAGCGCGCAAATCGCCTCCTTCGTCGAGAACCTCTTCCAGTTCAACACGCAGTACGACAAGTTCCGGCTTAACATGCGCGACTTCCTCATCTCGCTCAAGGAGTTCGCCGACGACAACGCGGAGCTGTACGTCGTGGAGAAGGAGCAGCAGGAGCAGGACGCGCGGGCGGCGGACCTCGAGAGGAGGGCCAAGGTTGGCGGCCTGCTGAAGCCGTCGGAGATTGACGATGAAGAGCTGTGACTACGGGTGGAGCTTAGGGCGGAGGTTGCGCCTGGGTATGAGGTGAGGGAACAGGGGAGTGGCGGGGATGGGGGTGATGGGTTGGATGGGTGGGATTTGTACGGGCTTTAGGGGGTGGGAGGGAAGGGGATTATGTGATACCAGAGGGGTTCTAGGACTCGTCGCTTGGAGGGGAGGGGAAGTGTATAGTGATGCTTGGGAAAAGGGGGCCGAAAATGGGGTGGAGTAGTGTTATCTATACGTCTTCGAATCAAGAAAGTTTGTAAAGTGTAATGGGTGAGGTCCGTCTTCTTGTTGTGATTGACATCCTTGGTCTTGTTGCTACGGGATTTGGGGGGAAGGACGGGGGGGGGAGGATGGTCGGGCGTGGGCTTGATCAAAGATATAAGGCATCCTCTAGAGTCGTTCGAGCTAGGGTTCCCCGGCGTGAAGGGAGCGCGCCGATTCGGCTAGTGGGCGCTGCTCCCTCCTGCCTCCAGTCTGGCAGAGGGTCCCGTAAACCGGAATTCGTGAGTGTTGCGTAAGTGTCTGGGCTTCGAGCAGCTGCTCCCTGTGTCGAGCGAGTCCTAGTGACCTCCTCACCCTGCTTAGTCCGCTCGCCACTCGCCTCGGTGGAGGTGCTTTGGAGGGGTAAGAGGGCGGGGGATACTCCCTGGGTGTCGCTGGTTGCAGATGGTTGTTTCGGGGAGTGCTTTTGCGAGCCTGGGCGTGCTCGTAGCCGCTGAGCTGAGAGCAGCGTTCATAGATCATCACTCGGCATGTTCTCGCCCACGTCGGATTCCTTGATACCAAACGGGTGGAACTGTACGTGTCTCTAGGACCCACGAGCAGGAAACGCCTACCGCTCACCGCTCACCGAACACGCCGTTCAGTCTCCACCCTCACCCGACTCCTCCCGCCTGCCAATTGACTCTCGCCAGCGCATCCAAGCCCACACAGCAAACAAACTCCAATCAAACCCCATCCCCGTGCCCTGTCCTCAAAACCAACCCCCCGGGCGTCGCCAATGAAGCTCCGACAAGTCCCCGAGAAAGCCCGCGTTTTCCCGGGTGGAGTGGAGGCCCGGCAGCTGGACCCCGGCCGTTGGGCACCGATGCCTACGGCGGCGGCGGGTCCCGGAGCCCCGCTTTGTCACCGGCGACCAATCCCGGAAATACGGGGGGCTGGCACGGAGGTCCGGATGCATGCGTTTTGTCCACCTGGCTTTAACCAACCATGGAATAAGAGAGACATTTTCTTTACGTCTCTTGTTTGGCCACGTCACGTATGGGTCTGAATTCCGACTTCTGAGTGGGTGTTTTTAAACGGGCGTTGTCTGGGGCGTTTCATTGGTATTGCGGGAACGCTTCATGGACGGAAGGCCGGGGGTTCCCGGGCTACACCTAGAAGCCGTAACTGGCCCGGATGACGTTTCTTGGTTCCGTTGTCAAGTTGACACAACGGCAGCCGAGAGCCCGAAACCCAGTAACAGCAGTTCTCCATGACGTCGGAAGACGACACCCAGAAACAGCCCACTCGCCGGCCCCAACCCCCGGTCCACAGCGGCTTGCGACGCTCCGCGTACCTCGCGGACCCGCCGGGCAACGCATCGGGCATCGCGGCATGAAGGCGCCAGGCCCGAAACGTACTAGTAAACAAACAAGTACGTGTATCCACAATTCCGCAACTCCAACTTCCGACTTCCGACTCCACGAATCCACGGCATTTACGAGGTAGGGGCTTACGAGGCCTGGATGGGTTGTCTGAGTAAGAGGCTTGCTCCATTCCAGGGCGCTCCACGTAAGCAGCGGGAACGGGAAGGGAAGGGAAGGGGAGGGAGGGAGGGAGGGACCCCGCCGGGTGAAACGTGATCTCTGGTGTACGTGGTTTCGTGGTTTCCACTGCATGATAATAACAGTAGCGATAGTACAGGTGGAAATGCATAGTAAATAGGAGCCATTATTACGTTATTCACTGGCTCCCGCTTCCGTCCCGCCCGGGGTGTCCCCGGCACGGCACGGCAAGTCCCACTCCGCGGACCCCCGGCGCCAGTGCCTCTCACTTGCCGTCCCCTTGCCGAGTACGGGATCCACCCGGCCAACACCCCCCGAACGTGGGCCCGGCGGGCAGCCCGCAAGGGGCCTAGCAAAGCCTCTCGTAAGTTCATGGCCTTACTTTACATTGATAAACACACTCCCCTGCAGGTACATAATTCCCAGAGCTGCGATGTAGCGACCGACGGCGGGGATAGGCTTTCCACTGGCGCCCGCGCTTCCGCGAGCTTACCAATCCCGTCGGGAACTCGCGAGAATCTTGGACTTTGGCTCCCAGGGGGGGAGCCGAAAACGAATTGTGGGAGTCTAGACTTTTATGAAATGGACTGATGGGGGTGATGGTGGCTTGGGGGCTTAACCTTGTTTCTTCCTTGGGGTTCTCCGAACCCCCGGTGAGCTCCGGTTTGTGACTGGAGGGGGGAGGGCGGAAGTCAGATCATAGCGGGCAGGTGCCGGGTGTCGGCGGGCAGGGCCCAATCCGGTGTGGCTTTTTTCTATGAGGGTTATGGGATGTTGCGAGGCTTTCGGCTTGTTATGTGATGTCTGTAGGACGGGCTTGCGCAGGTGTTGTGAGAGACGTCGGACCTGGGGGCTACACTCGAGCATTCCTCTACCTCGTATGAGAGTAGAACTCTCCGTGCTCGACATTGTATCCGCGCAATACGAGCCTCTGTATCCAAGCACGCCCCAGCGCTGTTAGACCCCAAACTTCACTTTCATAAACCGCATTCCAACTCACCATCCACAACCCCCTCCCCGCCAGCCCGCCTCATGCCGTGCTCCCCTCTGTTTAGCCCTTACTCCTCACCCCGTCACCCTTTTCTCAACACACCCCATGGAAAATAAGCAGGCGAGAGAATCAACCCATCACGCTAGCCAGGGGCGAGAGGGGCGCGGATGCATGTCTTACATGCGGGTTCCCTCCCGGGTCCAGATTCCGAGACAGGTCTGGGAATGTAGGTGGTGAGAGTGGTGAGGCGGCTCTAGGGCCTGAGCTCGAGTCTTTCGGAAGCTCGGGTGCCGAGGTGGGACGGGGCCGGTTGGTAGCTTAGCTTGAGAGCTTAGGAGCTCGGGGACATGAGAGCTTCACAGGTTGTCCTGCAGGGAGAAGAAGCTTCGTCTCCTCCAAGCTAAGAATTTTCCCGCTTCTTTCTCCATAGATCACCCCAATTGGCCCAGGTAAAGGCAGGAAGCTAGCTCCACCAGCTCAAGGACGTCTCTAGACTCCAAACACTGCCAAATGCGCGAGGGTGCGCGGCGATCGCCCTACGCTCGCCCGCCACGCCAGGTCCCAGATCGAGTCGCACCCGTCCCGGCTGGTGTATCGCAGCAAAGGGGCCCGTAAGACGGGGCTGACCGAGTCCGCTGCCGCTGAGGCATTCTGTCTAGGGCGGAGGCCGCGGAACCGGCAGCTCTTGTCTTGCATGGAGCTCCGGCCGGCTGTCTTTTGTTGACATGCTCTTAGAGCTTCGCACCGAGAAACAAGGACGACCGGGGAGGGCGGAATTGTTGGCTAGCACGGGGCTCTGCTCGGAGTGGAACATGGCGCGTGCTGGACTTCCCTATGAGCAGCGGGCCCGTGTGCAAACGGGGCCACTAGCACAGAAATGATCCAGGCAGCGCCCTACCAGGCGAGACCAAAGGAAAAAGGCACAAGCCTACAAGGATCCGCCCTGTCTCGCCTACGGAAGCCACCTCTCACAGCGAAGATAACTAGGATATCCTTTGTGTCACCCGTAGTAGCGGCCCCCCTGGCGTCCGGGTGAAACCCTCCGGTGAGGCGAGACGAGGAATGTCTCTCGCTGACCGGCGCTCGTCTCGTACAGATTTTTCTTCGCACACACAAGTTACTCACCAAGGCCGCCGTTTGCAGAAAATAATACTCTGTAAAGCCCTTGATATCCGTCTTTGTTCCGATTTCATCTCGGTTCGAGGAACGTGTTGCGCACAAACGAGTCCCATCTCGCTTGCAAAGACACCTGCCGAGTATGGAAATCTTGGTGCCGGGCCGGGATCTTGGGTTCGGCGCGGTAAGGGGTGGGTCCGGAAGGGGGAGATCTCGGGACGGGGCGGGCGGGTGGTCGATGCATGTACCGAGGGTTCCATTCTCGTAACTTTTGCGTCGCGTCCAAGCATTTAGGGCTGAGGGGGTACTTGGCGCTACATTAGCGGTACGGGGCCACTCGGGGGATCGACGCGGATCTCGCGAGCTTGATGTAGGTGTGGAGAAGATGGCTTTGCTCGCAACCAGATTTCCTTCTCTTTACTCGTATGTTGTTGAGCATGGTAGGGATTGCATCTGCTGGAAATATCAGGACCGTCGACGAGGTCTCCCCGGTCAGCTCGAGACCCAACCTCACCGAACCGAGAGGACCACAAGGATTCCCCGGCATGCAGCCTCTTCCGGCTCTCGCTCGCGGGGAAGGGCCCGCTGGTTGGCCAGCCGTACCAGCGGGACCTATGCCTGCACCAGCGGGCAGGAAGCCCATTCGTGGGCGAGTGCTGAAACAAGTCCTGTAATATTGATACGTGTGCCGTCAAGTCATGGCCATGCACGGGGAGAGGGGATCCCTGTCTATTATGCGTCGGGGGGGGCACGAGACGAGTTGGCATACCTTGTAGCTCTGGTCTGACATGGCCGTCGGCTCGCTTGTGGAAGTCATATCGCTCCCGCCGGCCTGGAGTGGCCCACCTCGATCCCCCGTACACTATCGCACCTGTAACCGAGCGTCCATTATAGCTACGAGATGGGAAGGACGCAGCGCGGTCCACAACAGAACCATCGAGCAGCACCCAATTCTTTCCCGCACCCCGTTCCTTGCCCTAACACGCAGCGTCGCGTCCGTGCCATGATCAAGTACCCCCGCCATTCTCAGGTATACCACGGTGACGACGGAGATGTATGGCATTAGTGGGACACGAGCGGTCGTCACGGCGGGGGCGAAGCGATGTCCAACTACGCACGTGCAAGGACCGCCAACTCCGGCCCTGACTCTCGTCCCACGTGGGATCCACGATCGGTGCGTGCACTTCGAGCCCTGGCCCGGGGCGGTGCCTTGGCAGGAACGCACCAGCAAAGAGAGTCGGACACGTCAAGACGACGTAATTTGCCGCGATGGAAGGGATCCAATGCGACCATATCGTGAAACGACGCCGTCGAATGGCTTCAAGCGAGGTCCCCGCCGGACTATTCGCTCCCTACGGCAGAAGGCAGAATCCCCGCCTAGTCCCCATCAACGGCGTGCCGCTATCAACACGGAACCACCCACCACAGAAGAGACTGCGTCATACCGTAGCGCCTCGGGAGCGCGGGGCGGATGCGACGCCGAGACGTTCGCCCACGGGGTTCCTCTGCATGCCGACGTTTGGTCAGAGAATCGTCATCGCCAACGGCGTTTGTAAGCGCGGGACTTGATTACAAAATCCCGGAGGACTCGGGAGCGCGAAGGGCTCCGGGAGGCGGCGGGGGAGGCTTGAAGGTTTCTCGGGTATACGGGTATCGCGGGAAGCGGGTAATCCGGGCAAAGCTTCACGAAACTCTCTCGTTTCCCCTCTATACCCCTCACATCTCTCTTACACATACCGAGAAACATGAACCCACACAGCACACGCCCTCTCTCGTTATTTTCGAATTCACGCTCGTGGGCCCCAGTTTTCTCTTACCGAGAAAACACACCCACCCGGGCAAGCTCGAATGCGTCATCCACCGTGCAACGTCCGGCCCACGCCATTGGGCGAGGGCCCATCGTGCAAAGTTTCACTCCCCGGCGGGTCCCCCTTCTAACGGGTCCCACAGGGCGTAGGGCGGTGGGGGCGGTGGGGTCCGCGAGGTGTCGCTGGCTCAGCTGTGCGAGCAGGTTCGGGAAACACGTGGAATCGCTTGCTCTGTCGAGACACGGGCTTCTGAGCAAATCGCTTAGAGGGGTGGGGGAGCTGGCGGGTTCACTGCGCTGTGTCGTGATGGACATGCCGCTGCTCCGCTGGCGGCTCGGCATGTTATTGGATGTGAGACCGAAGACACGTCCGTCTGCTCGACGTGTCGAGGAACAGCTCCTCATCTCGTTTCGCCCTGTAATTACCCAGCTCCTGACATATGGTACAACACTACCTCACAATGATATTGAACCCCCCGAATATCGGCGCCCCTGAGCACGGGCAAGCAAGCACCACCCGGGTAGCCTCAATCCCCGAACACCTGAAAGAGGAGTCATCGCCCCACCTCAGCACCAAAACTCTTCCTCGTCAGCAGCCCGCGCGCAGCCCCGTAGCCCCGTAGCTGCCGGTGGAGAACCTCCTCCTGCCCACGCCATGGTGGGACCGGTCTCGAATGTGGACTCACCTGTGGAGAGGACGTCTCCGTTTCATGACGGCAGGCGCCGGGGAGGGCTGAGTTTCTCCGATCGATCGGTGGGGATCGGTGCGTCACGATAAGATCCCAGGTCACGGCCCTCGAAAATTTTCAAAATTCCCATATTTCCTGTCTTATTGTGCTGGGCATGGTAATAGTGACAGGGGCCTCAGGGGTCAAACACAGAAAAACGCACCACATAATCAAAGAACCATAGATCGAAGGACGGGAGAAAAACTCAACAGAGATACATACCATCTAGAGACTGAACAGTCATTGGATGCACTCCGATCAACGGAGCGCCGATAAACTTTCGCCTTTCTCTTGCCCCGCCAGCGGCACCTTCCGAAAGCCCGGCCCCGACAGAAACGCGAAAGCCGTCCGGGTACCCCCACTTTAATCAGTCCACAACTTGCGCCCGCTCCGCCCACGCCCGCCGCCCCCGGCAAATCACTCTTGGCTCTCTCGTACACTCGTAATGAAATAGTCAATTTGGCGTTTAATTCTTGGCTTTTGGTTTTTGGGTTTCTCGGCGTGGCGAGAAACGGAGCGATTGGCGGGTCGGGTCGAGGGATTGTATGCACGGGGGCCCGGGGGTTGGACATTGGGCGGCGGTGAGTTCGGTTTTCGTCGGGCTGCGGCGACGGCGTTTGCTGGTTCGCTGTTACGGGGTTAGACGTCGTATTACGCGCAAACTCCGCTGCTCGTCACCCAACATCGTAGACATGCGCCAATTGCGCAATTTGGTCTTCCAATACCCAGCGAAACAGTCACAAGAATAGACATAGTAATGATAATGTGGAGTTTCAAACCGGCTCGTTTGTCTTTGTTGTTATCGACTATCTACCAATCTGACTCGGGCTCCGGGAAGTCTCTCATCTCCCATCCTCTCCCCAATCCAAGTCTCCATCCCGTGAATCCGCCCTCGTCTATCCTCCCGCCGGTTCCTGTACAATTGGCATTGCTTTTATGCCTTGTGCTCCAAGTGCCCCTCGTAAAAACAAGCCTGGCAATACAATGGGGTAATATGCATCATCGTCCCTCCCAAGAAACGCCATCCAACAAAGAAAATAGAAATGATATCACAAGTTCCCGCGCCTGAACCACTCTTGGTTCCTCCCATCCGTATCGTAAACCCCTCCCAAAAATGTGCCGTAAACAGTCCCGAGAACCGATGCCACCGATGCGTGTTCGCGGCCACGTTCTCTGGGACTTCCTCTCGCTACCGCCCTTGACAGGTCATGGCACGAGCCCGGCTGGAAAAGAACCGGAATGAACCGTGAGAAGAAAAGGGGGTATCGTCGAGGAATAAAAAGGTAAACCAAAACTTTTTTATCATGCTGTGCTCCTGTGTAATGCCCGATATTTTTTGATACAAACAATTGGTGTCGATCTGAACAAAGGAAAGGAGATGTCGAGAGTCGCGTGTGTGTTCCCTCCGCATCGTGAGTCGGTAAAGAGGTAGGGAGTCGGAGTTGAGTCGTTTTCGTAGAGTTGAGGGGAGATATGTGTGTTTTGTGTGTTGTTGTGTTCGTGTTCGTAGGTGTTGTGTGAGGAGTTGGTGTCATTCATCATGAGTCGGAGCGATTAAAAAGTGTAGGTAAGAGTCGAGATCGAAGCGTCGAGGTCGGTGACTTAGTAGGACCGCCTCCGGTGATTCCTGACCTGCTCAAACGACACCGCGTACGCTTGCAGCTCCTTCCTCGACCTCTCCGAGAGCTGGAACCCCTCCGACCCGCTCGACGCCAGGCTCCCCATGGAGCAGAGGCTACTCTGCGAGCTCGACGGTGTCAGCGACTTCCGCGGCGCGCCCGCCACCCCCGCCACAGACCCGGCCCTCTGCGCGAGGTGCGACTGCGGCAGGGGGGTCCGGCCATAGGGCTGCGCGGCGGAGAAGTCGTAGGCGGGCGAGAGGAGGAAGCGGGCGGGCTGGTGCGGGGTCGAGGGCGGAGAGAGGGAGGGCGAGCTGGAGGCGGAGCTGGGGGCCGAGCACGTCTTCTCGTAGTCGGCGAGGCGGCAGGACTCGGAGCAGTAGGTTGCGCCGTCGGTCTGCTTGTCGCAGGAGAGGCAGAACTGGTGGGTCCAGAGATCGAAGGCCATTGTGTGGGTGTTGGCGTGGCTCTGGGGAGCTTGTTTTGGTTGAATGAGGGTGACGAGTGTTTCGTCTGCTCGAGTTCGTGTGTTCAGGAGTGTACGGAGTCGACTACTTGTATGTCGAGGTGGTCAAGTGTTCCGAGGCGTCGAGCCGTGTTCGTTGTCGAGAGAGTTGATCTGTGGTGGGTTGCTGGTGGACTATAAGAGGGACAGTGTCACAACTTGGAATGCCAATTCGCAGACGTGTATGGCAAGTGAAAAGATGAAAGAGGGTATGAAGTCAAGGACAGAAAGTGTTTGGTCTCTTTGTTCGGAAGTGAAGGAGAATATGAGCAGCAAGAGAACCATCCGGGAGGAGGAAATGCCCTGGGTCATATATCTCGATGCTCACAGCCCCGGCCCACTTGTGGATGACTGGGTTTCAGACAAGTCACCTCGCACCTACAGAGGTCTCTCGCCGCGCGGATTCCAGTGGGAGAGGTACCTGCCGGGGTACAAAGACGCAAGCCAAGGTTGGGCGGAAGGGGGGGGGATGCGGGAGGCGAAAAAGTGGACCGGGTGTGTCGTCGCCATTGTCGCCCAGGATGGTCTGAGTGGGGACCCACACAGGACATCATGCCCTGCAGGCAGGAAGCTCAGAAAGGGTGGGCGTGGCTTTTTCGGGGTGTGGAGGGGGTGTGCGTGTGAGAAATCCCTTGGGGTGTGAGAACGTGCTCCCAAAGCACGCCAGGCATGGGCCAGGGGGCTTGACCTGGGCAAGGGGAGGGGGGTGGGGCGAGTGCAGCTGATGGCGTGTGATTCCCTGAAATTGGGTGAGGTACTTGCCGCGAGGTACCCACCCCCATACCTGTGCTCAGACAATTTTTCTGCGTCAACGGAGGGTGACTCTGCACGTCGACGAAAGCGGATGAGTCAAGACGGGACTGGGTCCTCGGGGGGTCCCGGGGGCGTGTGGGCTCTCAAGGTGCGGCCAATGGGCTGGATGACGCTGGCACGCTGTGCAGGAGGCACTACCTGTATCGCCGCTCGGCGGGTGCATTATACGCTGGGCAATTCGGATATTCACTGGCTCGAAGCGCGCCGTTCCCCCGTGGGCTTGATCTGCTGCGCGAATGGAGCTACGAACGCATCAAACGGACCCGGATGGGTCGACGACGAGGGGCCAAGGGGACGAGACCCCGATCCCCCGATTACCTACGAGACTACGACGTAAAACGTGCGAAGGGGAAATCCTTTGCTGTCAGGTGCAGTTTCCTAGATCGGAGCCGATGACTCCCAAGGTGGGCGAAGAAGCCACCGCGATTGTGCAATCAATGCCCCAGTCCGCGCCTCCCGCGGCCGGACGTCAGCGAAACATGCCACGAGGACGAAATTTTCCACCCGGATGGGGTGACCTGCCGCCATTGTTGCCTCAGGACCGCACCCGACCTGCACCATGGCGCGTGGGGGGGTGCGAAGAGGGGTGCGCGAGCCTGCGACGCCTTTTCCGCCTGATATTCTAGGCAGCCGTGCGTCGAGGAAAGGGAAGCGTTGCGTCACCGAGAGGACCTCTTTATCCTCGCCCGGTGGCCGCTAGCTCGCATTGGGGCCGCCCAGTCTGGGGTCGCCTTTCGGCTCGTTAGCGCCTGGGCATGACGCCGCTGATAACAATATTGGGGGGAGTTGCCCCCGCGAGTCGGACCTTGCTGCCGTCCCGGGTGCGTTCTGGTCGCCAGGTGGGACGGACCCGGATGGACGCCTTTGGGCGCCTGCTCGGCATCTGGGAACCGCACCCGGAGATGCCTTGCCTTGCCCGCCGTTTCAAGACCCTGCGGGCTGCTCTCATCGACTAGCGAGATCACGGAATATGTCGACATAGCATGCGCTCAAGCCACCTCATCACATCACCACGACGAACCCAGCTTCCCTTGGACTCTGCTATTATATTTTCGAGGCTCGCTATCTAGGCCCTTCGCGTGGAACACTGTTCCCCGCGACGACCCGGCCCCTCGAGAGATCTATCACATCCCGAGCCCCGTCCGACGCGGCGCAACACGCACCTTCCCCACACTCACTCACCCCGTCGAGGCGTTTATTGGACGCCGGGTGGCACACCTTGCCCATCCCATATCCGATCGACCAGTGTTATCGGGGGGTCCCGTATCGCATCCCGCGGGCGAAAAAGAAGATATTCGTCGCCCCGCACACGAGGTCCCCGTGACGGACTTCGCAATCGCGTACCTCGTAGAGAAGGGTGGGTGGATGGTCAGAGAGGAGGGGAAAGGAAGGTCGCCGGCTGCTGGTATCCGCGACCGATCAGCGGGAACGGGGGGAACTTCCCCAGACCGGGAGGCCCTTCCTTCCCGTGCCAAGCCAAGCCACTCGCGACCCCGTTCTGTTGCCGTCGGGCAGGGGCCCACGCGACGGCGTGCGCTATCACATCCCCCATGTCGAGCGGGCGGCATCAAAGCCAACCTGCATTGCCAGTTGCCAGGGGCTCCCGGAGGTGGTGATGTCCACTTGTAAGGGGGCAGGTCGGCTCTCGGAAGAGCTCCCTGCACGCAGGGATGGATGTGTGCGCGGCGTGCATGAGGGGGGTTCCCGAGCAACTCTACGCGGTCATAAATGACGAAGGTGAGGTGCTCGCCGCGGGGGCAGGGGCGAGTTCTTTTCTCGTCTCGGTTCGACGTGACGACTTTGTGCAGGCTGATCTCGCCACCGGCCGGGCGCGATGACGGGATTTGGCGCGGCCAAGGGATGATCGCGACGCACCCCCTCCTCCGAACGTGAGGTCTCACAAAAGAGAGCCTCCGGGCAAGATTTACGTCTTGCATTTGCCGCCTCCTGACCTTCCCTGGTATGTTGGTATTAGAAGAGGTCCGGCCGGCTCCCTCACTGTCGAACGACTTAATCTCCGCAAATCTCGAATCTCGTTTACCGAGAGCATCTCGATGATCAAAAGCGGGCCAACGTCACAGTTCTCTCTGTCTCCCTTCCTCCCCTTGAGCCATAAAAAAAAACTGCCAGAGTCGCAATCACAACCGTTCGTCCCACATGAGAAATTCTCCTTGAACCCCACAGGAAACCCGTTTTCCCCCCTGCCCCCGGACAACACACAACTCAGAGAGAGGCCGGGGGGCGAAGAGACGAGCAAGGGGAAGGATGAATGGGTGCGTTTCCAGGGCCAGGAAAGGACCCTCTTTTCGTCCCCCTTTCGTAAACACCTGCATACAAAGCGGGGAAAGTGTCCCGCGAGGACGAATCATGGCGCGCTTCTGCTGCGGCTCCACCTTCAAGGTGCATGTCTCTCCTTGCGAGCTGCGGCCCGTTGGGCGAGGAGGGATCAGGGGGCCTTGGGGAGGGTGTGAGGGATGCAGGGCTTCGTCTCCAGTGGTTCGCTGGGTGGAGGGGATAGGAGATGCTGACTCGCCGAGCTGTGCTGGTGTGCTGTTTTGTGGATGTGCGTTGAGGGTTCTCGCAGGATGCATGACTGGACTGCAGCGTCTGGCCCCCCGAATTTCTTGCTGGGACGTGTGGGAGGTTGGCATTGGACGAGAGCAGCGCCCCGGCAGGAATTCATGTATTATTTGGTAATATCGCCTGTTTGAGGGACGAGAGTGGTGGAGCTGGACGGCGCCCGTCGTGGTGGGCTTCTATTAGCCGAGTCAGCTTATTGGGGATTGCTGCTCTCGACGGGCCAAGTGTCGCAGCGCTCCTTGGCCGGCGCCGTGAGGAATCGAAATGCCAATCAAGCAAAACAAGGAGGCGGCTTTCGACTGCTTCGCGGGAACCGAGATTGCCCCTCCTCTCGTACTCGTTATATTGAGCGGGGGGGATCACGCCCCCACCACCGACCCTCCACTACCCAGACAATGTTCCATCAGGGCTATCGCGGCAGACCTTCACAACCGAAGATCCTATTCCTGGCGACGGAGCTTGCCGCAAGGCAGGGACAAGGCAGGCACGTTTCGAAACTAGACAGGGAATGGGGCCCCAGTCATCATCTGCTGTGGGGCAGTACCCCAGATAAGGGCTCGGGGGCCGCGGGCCAATCATGGAGGTGATCTCCGCCCCATGGGAGATCAGAGGGGAGATGGGCTCGGTGTTTTCGGGCGAGGGTGCGGGCACGGGGATAATCGCTGTGTCGGCAGTTACAAGCAGAGAGCGGATATATCGTGGTGCGTTGGAATCTGCGTCGCACAATGACATGCAAGAAGAGGCAGAGAGAATCCCGAAAAGACCGCATATCGCCGTCTCAGCCGAGCGGTCCCGCGCGATGAATGGAAACCAGCTCAACGTCGCACAGCGTCCGGCTCGGCACCGAAGCCCGTCCATCCATCCCAAACGGACGATCGGCGACCCGTCTCCCCCCCCCCACCGAAGGCCTTGGTGGGGTCAGGCGGCACGGCCACACTGAGCTCCACGATTCCCCGCCTCCATGCGAGACGGCATTCTCGATGTGGGCAGAGGGGGTTTGTGAATTTCAGGATTTCGGGATTTCCTCTCGCATTTTTCTCACCCTGGAAGGAATTCCCCGAATTCCCCGAATCCAAGTATCTAGTGCGATTCTCAACCCCCAGCTGACTCGGCCGACTTCGTCATCGAGACCGCTAGACGCCCATCGTTGCCCCTCTGGGCAGCGTATCCGAGGCTTGCGCGGAGCGGTGGGGCGCGGCGCCTTTGTCTCCTGCCTTACAAGGATGGCGTCGTCTGCCATTACGACTTGGATACGCCCGTGCGGGCCGGAGTCGAAGGGTGCCGGCGGGCGGATTGTGCGGGTCTCGGGGGGAAGATTGCGAGGCTCATCGAGATTTGAGCGTCTCGTGGGTTTTACTTGGAAATACGAGTACGGCGTATGAGCCGGGCTGCGCGGGAATGAGTGTGGTAGGCGGGGGCGCAGACGACCAATGACCCCCGCCGTGGTGGATCGATCTGGTGTCGGCGGCCGATAATGGGGCCATGGTCCCCCGACTTGGCTGCCGAGATGAGATGGAGATTGCTGCTATATCCCGAGCGATATAGCATTCTACGACGTACGATGGAAGCATTAGAGAGATGAGACCGGCTCCGTCTTGCATTCAGGAACCCCCCACGTACCCCCCGTAAAAGGGGACGGGGACGGGGACCGACACGAGCTGCGGGGACGCGAGACACTGTGGCTTCGGACACGGGCGCCTCGCGGGCCCGTGTTAATCCCCGCCACAACCCCAATGTCTGGCAGCTGCCCACCTCGCCAGACGCATCCTGCCTCGCACACACCACACCATCCCACGCCCAGCCACGGGCCCCCATCACAGTTGATGTATAAACCGGGAGAAAGTGGCGCCTCGCGGGCACCCGCAGCAGCTCCTGCTCGGCAGGCGGAAGCTCTGGGGGCAAAGACGTTGCATCGCGGGGTCATGCTCTGCCTGGCGTGGTGTGTGGACTGCGGACGACGCCCGGGTGGGGAGCAGCACACCACACTTGCTTCTCGGGGGCCTCCGGGGTGGGATTGTCGCTGGTTCGAGAGTGCGCGCGTCACGGCCGTCCATCGGCCGCCACGATGTTGCTCGAGCTCGTCTATTGCCTGAGTTCTGTGGCGCCAAGCTCTCGAGGCAATAATGTCAACTCAACGGGGTGTCATTCAACCCATGCGTCCATAAATACACGAGTCCACGAGGCGCCACTCTGCCCATTCAGTCCCATGCAGCTAGCGCCCGATATGAGCCCTCCAGACCCTCCGAACCTTGCGAAGCCTCAGCAGGAACCCCGCGCTAAGCTACATGGGGGGGGATTTAGCCTTTTTTTTCGCCACGCGCTATCGGCGTGAGGCAGTCGTGGCCTGAGCGAGCTGCGCCGCTCGTCGGCGCCTTGCCATCGTCGGGTGGGCACGCCCGTGACCTGACAAGCTTTTTATCGCCTGTCATTTAGCTTTTATTCCCTGGTACCCTGATTTATGGTTTGGCGCTAATCCCCCGGGCACTAACACGGGAGCAAGCTCTCCGGAGGCTGTGAAAGCGCCTCTGCCCGGGCGTAAGCTTCAACTCAATTTGGGAGCTACTGAAGAGCTGCAGAGCAGCCCTTGTTTCGTTCCGCGCCAGGTAGAAAGCGGACATAAGCCGCCTCAGCTCGCTTCGCCTCGCCGCACCAGAACCCGCCCTCTGGGCTCGGACGACGGCCACGCCGCAAGCCGCCGGCGGGGCGTGAGGACGCACACACCCGCACACTCCATCGCACCATCGCTTGGAGCCACCTCTGCGCTCCATCAGCTGTGAGCTACAGCTATCAGCCACCGCCCTCATTCCGCCCGTAGCTCCATCCAGCCTAGCTCCTCAACAAGGGACGAACGCCTGACATGTCACCCCGGCAGATCTCGACACCTTGCTTTTCTCTCTCTCATTTTCAGGCTTTTCCTTTTTCGTCGCGTGGAGAGGTCTGGGGGCGTCCTCGGTGAGTTCAGGTCCTTGCTTTTTCTTCGGGGTCCGGAGGGCAGCCGCAGCCGGTGAGACCCCCAGACCCTTACTTGCGTCATATCTCGAGATTTTTTTTGAAATAGAGAAAAAAAAGCAAAGGAGCGATCCAGGGGCGCATCAGCACAAGACACCTCATTTCCACGCCGTTCTGCCTGGACGTCTAGAAGACCTACTTGCTTATTCCCGCCGCAACCGGGGGACGGTCTTGATTTGGAATATCCTGATCACTTCCGCTCTCGGGACCCGCAGCTCCGCAAGCAACGAGCGGGAGCCCGCGCCGGCGGCGTGGGCAAAAAAAAGCTAATCCACGGAACTAACGAAGCTTCGTGAGCGGCGTGGCGAGGATGCCGAGGAGCTGTACGGAATAAAGCCTCCGGGGAATTGGGGGCGGGCACTAGAGGATAGAGTAGGTGCTAGCGCGGGCTAGCGGCAGCTCGCGGGACCGTCGCCGGGCGAGCCTCGTCTGGCGAGCGAGACATTGCGTCCCGTCTCGGGCCTGGAAGCTTCCTTCTCTGCGAGCCGGCGGCAAGTCCTGCGCCCCGTCTCCCCCTGCCTGAAATTGTCTGGCAATACAATCGGCATATTTGGAATTTGGAGTGAGGCTGGCGAGAGCACAACTGTGTTCACCACGCGTACCTCGCTGGTAAGGCGATCAATCGGCTTCCCCCTCTTGCATCCCACAAGGAGGGACGGGCTGAGGCGGCCTGGGAACCCCCCTGTGCGTCCCGATCTGCACGCACCTCTTGAATTTTCTCCCTCTCGGCCACTGAGGACAAAGAAGGCCAGGCAGGCAGCCAATACCCGGGGGCGAAGTATCAAAGTGGCTTGCTCTACACACACGCCCCTCCGCACTAGTCAGCCGCTGGCGGCCAACCTTCTTTTGGGCCGTTGCTGCGTCTCCCACCCCGGGCTCCTGATTCGTCCGGCGCCCTCTTATCCTCCTTGTGCTGATTCCCTGTCCTTGGAAGCCTGGGAGGTGCAAAGAGGTGTGAGGTTTTTTTTGTTCGGTGAGGGACGAGGGATATGGAGGAAGGAGCGATGTGGACGCAGGGGATGTGCAGGCGGCGTTTCCCGGGCCACCATATCGGGCGGAGGGTGCGTCGCACGTATCGGGGATTTTGTTGCCTGGTGGCAGCGGGGATCGTGATTGGCAATTCATTTCTCAGTCCTGCATCGGAAGGTGAGGTTTCTTCGTACTCGCGCCGCACAATGAAGACGGCACCGGCGCGGCGAGATTATCCCCGATTGTAAGTAGTCGTGGTAGCAATAGCAATACGCAAAAGCTACGTCGCGCCTCGCTTGCCTTCCCAAGACGGGCAGGTAAGGCAAGGAACCAAAATGCAACGACGGGACAAAAGCCCGTCCCAGATACGAAGGGAGTCTCAAACCCGATACAACGGCGGGAAGCGTGAGGCTCTTTCTCACAGGGGCGGGCTATCCGGCCGCAAGCACGGACGCGACGATCCATTCCCAGGTGCGCCTCTTTTTCTTTCTTAATTAAACCGTGGGCGTCCCGGGGGGTTTGGGAGCGGGCTGATGGCTTGCATCATGGTGCGGGTGGGAACTTCCGGACGCGATTGCGCTAGGATGTTTTTGGGTCGGTGTTGACTTTGGGCTGGGTCTTGTGGCGGCTGGGATGGTGGGGAGATTCTTATTTGTAAGGGAGGGGAGGGAGCGTTCTTTGTCTCGTGCCGAGCGCGTGCTGGTTCCGGGCGCGCCGGCTATCCTCGTTTGAATTGAAAGGAGACAAAGGGGAGCAAAGGCCTGTAGCGATGCGCCTGACAGCCTCGGGCTGGCCACCAGCCCGAGAACGGCCACTGCCACCCCCTACCCACCGGCCTCTCAGCGCGTCCGGGGGTGCCCCATAGTGGGGCGCCCCAGGCCCTAATGGGCGTCTGGGGGGGGGGGGGAGTGCGAAGCTCGGCGGGGTGGTGGGTCCTGGTTGGCCGGCTCTTGGCGCAGAGCTGGAGCGCGAGCCCCTTCCCTGATCGACACGGAAATTTCAAAGGGACTTTTCGCTCCTCGTTTTTCGGAGGATGACAGCCAGAGGAGAGGTGGTAGTGGCTCTCGTCAGCTGAGAGGCGCTTCCGAGGATTGCTGATATTTCCTAAAGAAGACGAGGGTGTCATCCAACCTGAGCCTCAGCCCTCGTCTTCGAGCTGGAGTGGAGGGTCTCGGTACGAGTGGCTTGCTGGCTACTTCGTCGTCCTTTCTCCAGGGAGTCTTCAAATGCGAGGTAGGAATGGCGGGCCAGGTGTGACGCTGTCTGCCAGGGCCTTAACCCCGGCCGCTCCGGGCCCAGCGCTAAATTCCAGAGGAAAACGACGCCGGCCCGCCCGTGCATTCGAGCGGCGGCGATGTCCTTGGTCCAGGCGCAGGTACGGCGCAGAGAACTACCCCGTCCCCCTCGTACCTCGCAGGCTCCGTACTCGTTATACCCGTCAAACGCCAGCTATAGTCTATACTTTCTTCGCACTCACCTCCAATCCCCGCGCCCTCGGCCAGGGACGGGAGTCTGTGATCCCACCCGCCGATGACGGGGCCCACTGCCCGAGCGCAGCGAAAGGATCGCCAGGTAAACCAGTCGAAACGACCAGTGTCTATTATTGGCGAGTGGCTCCCCATTCCGCACAGTCCAAGAGCCGTCTGCCCCGACGGGGATATCTCCGACATTAGCACCTTGCAAGGGGCACACCCCAGACTCCACACGCGATCGACGATGCCGCCTCTTCTCGCTCTCAACCCGTCTCCAATCTCCCCCTGCGAAAAAGAAAAAGACCCACCGGCGTCGTAACGCTGGACACTCGCGGATCATACCCCGGCAGATCTTGGGATCGGGGGTTTTCTGCTTGGGGGTTAGGGTGCAAGCAGGCAAGAGGGGCGCAATCGAAACGGGCGACGAGGAGCGCGGGGAGGTTGTATTGGCACTTGCTGAGAAATACGGGTCTTGGCTTGATGCGACGCTCGGGGCTGCCGTTTCGGGCGGCGTGCGTCGAGGTTCGTGCGGGATGCGTTGGAGGTGCAGAGAGGGGTGGTTTGTGGTTGGGTATTGGGTTGATTTGGATTTACGAGGGCGTCGGGGCGTGGTATTTCGAGGCCCTGGCGGCAGGGGCGGTTGGGGTGGCAGCAGTGAGCCTTCTGAGCACTGAGACGTGCGTTGTGAAGTGGGTGATGCTTGCAGAGTGCGTGGGCGTATAATTGTGCTCACGTGTACTCCTCGCACCCCCCATTCTTACTTATACAGGTACTCTCGTCCTGTGCTTTACGGGAGTGGCCTGAGACCCAGAGACGAAGCACCTCCGCGAAGCCGACGGGAACAGGACGATGAATCACAGTGGCCAAAGCAGGGCTCCATCCGGGCACGTCGGGCACAGGGGTCCCGTGGCAGTGCCAAGGAGAATGGAATCCCCGCGCAGCAGCGGGTCGAGCGGGGCTCCACGCTTGGCTGTTGCACCAGGCGCCCTGTGTCACCACCTCGCATCCCATCCCAGTCCCCCGCATCGAAACACCCGCTTCTGCCGCCATGTCTTGGACCGTTGGGGGGAGGGAGTGTCACGGGGTAATGCAATATCCAGCTGCAGGTCCTCGGGAGCGGGAGCGAGCTCGCTCCATGCGCCCATCGCATTGTGAATAAGATGAACCTCCCCGTCCGTCTTAGCGCGGGGTAGCAGGACAGACGCAGGAGTGGGGCAGGTGGAAGTGACGATACCACGCCTCCCCACCCGCGTCGTAGCCATCCCGTGGAGGATCCGTTGGTTCCGCGTCCTTCTTCTGTGGGCTCGGGAGTGGGCGGCGCTGGATGCGACGGTGGAAGGGGCAGAGCATGGCGAAAAAAAAGCAACGAGTGCAGATTGCATCGTGGAGATGATGCGGGGGTGGGCCTGCTGCCAATGGCGAGTGGGGATCCAGGAGGTGGATGTGTTTCGTGCTGGCGGTTGTGGGGTGCTTCCAGGGCCGGAGGTAATCTCGAAGGGCCCCATCTTGGCGCCCTGGTGTCTAAGCCGGGTGGATGGCGGGGTTGTTCTCTCTGTTGCGACCCTGGCTGTCGCCGGGCTGCGACCACTGAGACCGAGACGGCCGGTAGCGAGAGCCAAGCGCGGAACAACCCCGTGTCCTAGACAATACGAAGAGCGCCAGGGTGCATTCGACGCAAGACGACGTAATTGCGGGCTCGCAATAGCCACGACTGCAACCTAATGTATCACTCTCCGTCGCCCTGCCCCCAGCCTCCAGAGGAGACGATGACACCCGGACACGAGCCGCAGTCGCCCCGTCGTGGGGTAAACCTGCGCCGTACGACACTAGACATTACCAAGCCACAACCCTCGAGACCGAGGGTTGGGAATGGGGTGTGTGGGAGCTTTAGTACGCGCGTGCCTTGCTTCTTGCGGGGTGGTGTCGTCCGGCCAAGTCACCTGCGCCTTCCCAGTTTCGTCATGGACCCCGCAGCGCCTGCCTCCTTTTCAGGATTCCAAGACAGGATACTATCCCCTTCTTGGTCCTGGGAACGACATTGAACTCTAGAGAACTCGGGACTCCTCGCACGTCGTACGTCACAAGACTGGCTACTCTGTAGACTGGACTAAGTGATGCCATGGCTGGAGAGCGAGGCACAAAGCTTCCACCCCATCTTTGAAATAATAAAAAAGCAAACACAAATCTAAGGCCCCAGCTCGTTCATTGCTTTTCCCCTTTTCCCCCGCGAACCTGTCACTCCAAACGGGGTGAACAAGGGGTGGCCACAGAGTTTCCCAAGGCCGAAACGCCATCTCATTCTGAAATCCGGGGTATGCAGGGATCAGGGCGGGGCGCGGGGCCTCGTGACTGCGGCACCTGGAGCTTAGCGTCGTGGGGTGGCCGGAGGTTCATTTCACCATGGCCATGCGTTCTGGGGGTGGTCTTTTGCGTTGACACTTTGTGGGGGTGGTGAACCGGGGTTGGGGGGGAGGGATGGAATGAGGTGTTTCTGGAGATGCCCCGGAGAAGCCATCTTCTAAAGCCACGGCATTGGGCTAGCGCGGGGCATCTTAATCTCTCGCTTCTATGCGTTCGAAAGAGACGATCCCCGAGGGAATGCATACGCTCCACTGTTACCTTTCTCCCCACAATACCTCGGGCTTCTGGGCGCGAGATCGGCCCCCGGCAGATAGCTGGAAGGCGTCGGGGATGGCCACGATCCACAACTGTCCTTGGTAAGAAGAAAGCTGGTGCAGCAGCCTGTGAGAGGGATGCCATTGGAAACACCCCACAGTGCCCCAAATCCGTCAGCATCACCCCTCCCACGCACGCTAACCCCATCCGCTCACTCTCGTATCGCCAGGACCGTCACACATGCAGGCGCCCCTCGTCACCTCATCAACGTCCCTGTCAAGGCTTCCAGGCTCCCAGTTTCTCGAGGGGCTGCCGCCCTCGTCGCACGCCGGATCTCGTCGCCACCGAGCTTACTTCCCTGCTCGATTTGGCCCCCATGATGCCCCGTTTGCTCCGGCGCTGCGGCGCCGCACACCACCAGGGACACAGATGACCCGGAACGGTGGTTGCGAATCAAGGACGGGCTTTTGTTTCTTGGGCCAATCAGCCCCTGGGGCCTGGCTCGCCTGAGGAGGATTCCCCTCTTCAGGAGATGGAGATGTGTCCCGTGGCCAGTGGAAGTCGTCATACGGAGCTGCACCCTTCTCGAAAAGGCCACCTTCAACTCTCACCCACCGTCTCCCCTGCAAGAGCCCGGCAGTCCAGGCTTAAATCCGGGTTTGGGGGCAGGATCCCCTCGCAGCTCGGTCGTGGGCGCCTTGTGTCACACATCGATACCAGCCGCACGCCCCGGCACCGCCGAGTGAGACATCTTTCTTTCCTCCCCGGATTGGTTTGAGGATATGCAAGGGATATCGAACCAGTCCGGCGCGAACAACGGCCGCGACATACCCTTGCCTGTGTCTAGAACTTCATCGCAGGCTCGCGTTTGCAATTACGTGGCTGAGGCTGGTGCGCTGCCCTGCCTCTGCCCATCCTATTCCCGAGCCGTTGCAACCGGGCGCTTCCCGATCTTCAGTTTTTCAATCTCATTTCCGGGATCCATGATCTGGAAATCAAAGGCTTGCTTCCCGGACCCGGAGGCGAGGCGCCGTGAATGAGAAGTCTAGACCCGCAATGGAAGACGGACTTGACCGGTGACTCCCGTTCCTGGACGGTGAGCCGGCAGAAGGGGGGAGTGTGCCACCTCCTTGGTTCGTTTGCTACACTCTCCAGCCTTGGTCTGGAAAGTCTTCTTCATATCCCGCATTCTTCGCCCCAACCCTTGCACATTACAAGCCATCAACCTCATACCGGACAGACATCTTAATCTCCAGGGCCGTGCTGTTGGGGCGGGGTGGCTTTTTCGTGCGGGCTTCCGGTGAGGCAGGCTCGGGACGCCGCAGGGATGGGATGTGGTTTGGTGGCTTGGAGGCCGGTGTGGGAATCTCAGGTTGGCGTTCGGGTGGCCGCATGTGGGATTTTCACGGGGACTGGCCTGCGGCTTGTCTTTGTGAGACGGCCGATAGAGGCTCTCTCTGGGTCTAGACGGGGATTCCGACGGGGGTATATCGGAAAGAGCAAGGTGCGTTTGATTGAAAGGGGTGGAAGCCGTCCTGTTCCACAGCCCGCTCTTCTCCTGACAACGTGTTCCAAACAACCCCCGTAGAGTCACTCCCTCGCGCAAGACAACCCCGTAGACGAGCGCACCAAGACTTCCGAGCCCCCCTACCGCTACGAGTCCTCGCCCTCAAACTAGTCCGCGGTACAAGACAGACCTTCCACTTCTTGTGCCCGTGCGACGTCCCACCGACGCAGACTGACAGAAGCCACGGCCGCGAGAATGTCTCGCTCTGCGCGCGGAGTCGCACGCCGTGGGCGGTGTCTCGGGGTATTTGGAGGTCACTCTTGATCCTGAAATCCTGAAATCCAGTCTTCCCTTTGACCGTCGTGGGGATAGGAGCTACGTATTTTAAAAGTAAGATATGGGGTGTGATGATGACGGAAAGGGGAAGTCTGCCCGGAGCCTAGATGGGACTCCCCGTGTAACCTCTGCCACCCGCCCAAGATGATCACCCATCCCTCCTGTAGTTTGAAGTCTGCAGTTTGTAGACGGCATCCAAGCGAGAGACGGGTATGATGCTGGGCGCTCAACTGAATCAGTCCCCTGCCCCCCTTCGGAAGGAATTCGCGAAGAATTCGCCACTCACGGCGGGCAGATACCGTGTGCCCTCCCCTCTTTGTGCGAGCGGCCGTATTACCCGGAATAGATTACACCCTCTCCAAAACACCCTCTCCAAACACCCTCCAATAACACACCCTCTTAGCCCCTATACATCAACCTCCTTCGAGTAATATCGATCCCCCGCCCCTAAAAGCAAACTTGGTTGTTACGCAGGTCACCTGGACAATTCACCATGCAGCCTTCCCCCTCCGACGCAGGTGTGCACGCACAGCGTCATTCCCACTTTAGCTCCTCTGAGAGGGGAAAGGCCGTGTTCAAAGGTCGCTTTCCGAGCGGCGAATTCGGAGGTGGGGGATGATATGTTGAGTCGGTGTCACGGGGCTTGTGGGGGTGTGTGCTTGTGGTGTTGCTCGGGAGAGATAGGATGGACGGGTACGTGGGTTCGAGGTAGTGTGGGAGAAAGGGGACGGTGCGAGTTGGACGGAGAGCTCGAGATATCTGGCGTTGCGCCAGCTCGCCGGAACCGGAGGGGCGAGGGGAGACTGTGCGCCTTGTTCGGGGTAGTCGGTAGCGAGTTGGTGCATCCCGAGGCGGCACGATCCACGACCGTCCTACTTTTGTTGTTACTCCTCGGGCGTTATACACCGGAAAGAGCGGCAGAGGACCGGGTCTAAGTCCCAGAGAAATCCTCGTCGAGGTGCTAAGAGGGACGAGCACCGCCCTTCACGACAAATACCATCAACGGGAGCAGTGAATTTCCTGGTGACAGCGTCGGGCATCGTGCCTCTGATATCCGATTTGAGGACCTCACATTCCTCGCTGACTCCGTCGTTAGAACGGCTCTCAATCCAACACGAACTTATATATGACACGTCGTCTGAGTGGAGACAGTGGCCCGTCCTATTCCCGGCCATTAGAGTCAAGTATTAGTGGTGCAAGAGAGCGTCGGCCCGCTGATATAGTCAGACTGCGTATCTCGAGGTCACCGCGGGCGTCGAAGCCGGTGTAGCCCGAGAATACCCTCTTGAGGTGCTGTGCCACCGGATCCGTGCTTCCGCCTCTGTCGGCGGTGAGCACCGCGAGGGTTCGGCGCTGTCCGGGATACCGGCGCTGTATTTGAGGCCGGGGGTGAGGAGAACCAAGATATGATAAGTTGTTTCGCTGAAGGATCTTGCCAGTAGGCTCAATAATCGCAGAGCCTCCCATATCTGTAGATAACGTGCTAGGTTAGCATTCCCCCTCGAATCTTTGCGAGCGGTCAGGTCTTCCTGTGGTCCGGGGACCTCAGACACCCCCTTAGGCTCGGCATCGTCCGCAATTCCGTTGGGCTTCTACATCATATCTTGTTTTACTGCTTCATCATTCGTTCTTTCCCTTTTATTTTTTCAGATACTGCTGTCAATACCACACGAATCTTCAATCGCAAATTTCAAGAACCAATGGAACACGAAACAAGGTAGATTCGCCGTCATCTCACCCTAACCTCTCATTAAGATGCAGCCCGCTCGCCGCCCCCACAGCGTCGCTCAGCTGCCCGACTTCGAGCGCAAACGCCGCCTCCTCACACTCGCGCTGCATGACGCCCCGCCAGAAGCAGCCCAGGTCGCCGGACTTGTGAGCGCTGTTGCAGTCGGCTCGCGCTTGGCGAGGCTGCCCAGGCTCTCCTCGCCCGACCTGATCTTGGCCTGGTAGCCCTCGAGGATGGAGCGGGCCTCGTCCTTTGAGCGGGTGATGCGGGGATCCTTCCAGATCGACGGGTTCCGGCTCTCGTTGTGCTTCACGAGCAGGTGCGCCGCCCCCAGATGCTCCCTTCGGGCACCGCCACGCCGCCCTGCTCGTCGTCTCTCTGCGCCCCGGCGGGCTGGTGGTGGTCCGCCATGTAGACCTTTAGCTTCTCAGTGTCGGCGCCATCGGGAGGCTCCCAACGCGAGATGGTCTGCTCGGCGTTCAAGTAGTACGGCAGGCTCTTGCTGTTGCTGTGACGAACCTACCAGCCGGGAGGCAAGCCTGTCTCGATGGGAGCGGACATTGTGGCGGGCGTTTTTCGGACGGAGCCATCGATAGCGTTAGGCGAGGTAAAAATGCAACGGCGGATATTCAAGATGATTGATTGTGAAAACTCCAACGATCGAAGCGAACGACCACGATGGGACGACACGACGTTGGAGACGGGGAAAGCTACCCCAGATACGGCGCCCTCATTGGTCGATCTCGGGCTGAGCTCGGATAAACAGTTCTCCCGGGGAAGCTCCTCGTGCGGAGTCTTGGCATTTAGTGCCCCTCGTCACTGAATTTTTTGGAAGGTGGACGATTCTAGTTGCCTCGCCCAGCTCAAACTATCGTCGCCCCGCACCCCAGCAGCGACAACCCCTTTCTAAACGACACCACAACACAAGGTAATCGACGTCAACGCCGAGACCGCCCAAGATGCAGGCCCCTGTGGTAGTAATGAGTACGTTTTTCGCCCCGGCAGGGTGCCCGCCCCACCTTGGGAGCTTGGGGCCTACAGGTTGCTGACGCGATGCCCAGACACTGGCGGGCAGAATGAGCGGCAGACGGGCCGCAAGGCCCAGATGTCCAACATTGCCGCCGCCAAGATGTACGCCGACGCCCGCTCGACCCTCGACCCCCTTGACCCCGTTCTAGGCTAACTGTGCGCAGCGTCGCCGACATCATCCGGTCGTGCCTCGGGCCCAAGGCCATGTTGAAGATGCTGCTCGACCCCATGGGCGGCATCGTCCTCACCAACGACGGCCACGCCATCCTCCGAGAGATCGAGGTCTCGCACCCGGCCGCCAAGAGCATGATCGAGCTGAGCCGGACGCAGGACGAGGAGGTGGGCGACGGGACGACGACGGTCATCATCCTTGGTACGTACGGTGGTCGCGTGGATACCCGGGGCGAGTGCTGACCCGACTAGCCGGAGAGATACTGGCAATGGCCCTCCCCGAACTCGAGCGAAACATACACCCCGTCGTTATCATCCAGGCCTTCAAGAGGGCGCTCAAGGACGCCCTCGACATCATCGACGAGATCTCGCTGCCCATCGACGTCAGCAACGACCGCGAGATGTTCGGCCTCATCAACGCCTCGATCGGCACCAAGTTCGTCTCGAGGTGGTCGGAGCTCATGTGCAGCCTGGCCCTCACCGCCGTGCGGACCGTGGCGTGGGAGGTGGGCGACGGCAAGAAGGAGGTCGACATCAAGCGGTACGCCCGCGTGGAGAAGGTACCCGGCGGCGAGATCGAGGACAGCCAGGTGCTGGACGGCGTCATGCTCAACAAGGACATCACGCACCCCAAGATGAGGAGGCGGATAGAGAACCCGCGCATTGTGCTCCTGGACTGCCCGCTGGAGTACAAGAAGGGCGAGTCGCAGACCAACATTGAGATCTCCAAGGAGGAGGACTGGAACCGCATCCTCCAGATCGAGGAGGAGCAGGTCAAGGCCATGTGCGATGCCATCGTCGCGCTGAAGCCTGATCTCGTCATCACGGAGAAGGGCGTATCAGGTAAGTCACCGTTCCCGCCCTAACGTCCGCGGGACCACGCTCACACCCCGCAGATCTCGCGCAGCACTACTTTGTCAAGGCCAACATCACGGCCCTCCGCCGCGTCCGCAAGACGGACAACAACCGTATTGCCCGCGCCACGGGCGCCACCATCATCAACCGCGTCGAGGACATCCAGGAGTCCGACGTCGGCACGCAGTGCGGCCTCTTCGAGATTGAGAAGATCGGCGACGAGTACTTCACCTTCCTGACCAAGTGCCAGGACCCCAAGGCCTGCACGATCCTTCTGCGCGGGCCCTCCAAGGACGTGCTCAACGAGATCGAGCGCAACCTGCACGACGCCATGGGCGTGGCGCGCAACGTCATCTTCCACCCGCGGCTGTCGCCCGGCGGCGGCGCGACGGAGATGGCCATCTCGGTGCGGCTGAAGGAGAAGGCCAAGAGCATCGAGGGCGTGGCGCAGTGGCCGTACCGGGCGGTGGCTGAGGCCCTCGAGGTGATCCCCCGGACGCTGATCCAGAACGCGGGCCGCAGCCCCGTCAGGGTGCTGACGGACCTGAGGGCCAAGCACGCCGAGGGCCACCACTCGTGGGGCATCGACGGCGACCAGGGGACGATTGTCGACATGAAGGAGTATAAGGTGTGGGAGCCCGAGGCGATCAAGCTGCAGTCTCTGAAGACGGCGATCGAGGTATGTTTTGTTTCCCTATCCATTCCGTGGCAGTTCGCTATCTTGCGTCCCCCGGCCTTGTAATCATGTCCTTGGATGAATATACTAACTGCTGGCAGGCCGCGTGTCTTCTCCTGAGGGTGGACGATATTTGCAGCGCCAAGAAGGCCCAGATGGGCGCCCCGTCCGGCGGAGGCGAGGAGTAAGGGACGACGGGGAGACGTCGGTCTTATAGCGGAGCGTGGGGGACGAAGTAATGTATTTTGGCCAATACCAGTCGTCGGATGCTCAGGTAGATACAGGTAGAGAAAATGAACTGGGTAGAGGACATTGCACATGCGCCAGACGGCGTAATCAACGGCTTGAATGTGAAAATCTTGGTATTATGCGTGGTAGTGATACATGGTTTGCTTGGAGAGCTCACTCAGTCCTCCTCGTGAATGATGAGCCCCTCAGCCTCGATCCCGCCTTCCGCATCCCCATCCGCCTCACCCGCGGGCCGCTCGCCCGCTTCAACAGGCGCATCACCTCCCGTGGCCTCCGCCATCTTCACCTCCGTCCCCGCCTCCCCACCCTCAACCTTCGCACCGCCCCCCTTCTTAGCCTTTGCCTTCCTGGCCCTCATCTTCTCCCTCCTCTCCCGGTTCTTCTTCGTCTTCCCCTCATCCCTCTCGCCCCTCTCCCTTTTCTCCCTCTCAAACTCTTCAGCCTCCCTCTCCGCCCTGCTCTCCTCATCCATAACCCTCAGCCTCTCCCTCTCCCTCCTCCTCGCCGCCTTGTAAACGTGGAACTCGCCGCTCCCCGCGCCCGCGCTGGACCCCTGGACGTTGGTCACGATGTCGGGCGGGAGGGGGCCCCGGCGGGGTTCTGGGCGGTCGGTGCGGACTTCGGTGGTGGGGTGGGAGAAGAGGTGGGTTAGGGAGGCGGCTTGCGCTGAGGAGGGGGTTAGGGCGCGGCGTTTGGTGGGGCGCTGGGAGCGCGGGTCGGCGGAGGTGGGGACCGATTCGGGGCCTGCTCCGGACATTTTGGGCGGCGGGGGGCGGTTTGGCCTGATGAGCGTGTTGTGTTGTGGTTTGGTTGTTGGCGCGGATTCTCGAGAGGAAGCCGGCGGCCGCGTTTGAGGATGAGGGTGGCGCGGAGCAGGAGCAGGAGCAGTTGCGTTGATTTCGAGATGCGGTGGGACGTAGAAGTGTCGCGATTCGCGCCGTGATGTGATGCGGGATGGCGTGGAGCCTTGCGAGTGTAGAAAGGCTGCGGAAAATTGCGGGCGTATCGCGATTGCGATGGTCGAGAGATGCGCTTCTGAAGATGGACCCACATGTGAAGCTTGTGCTTTGTTGCCTAGAACGCTCAGCTATGTATGCGCAATTGTCACCAACTGCAAGGCGGATTGGTGGGGCATGGCTCGGGTATCTCGTATCAATCAATCGGCATGTCCGTGACAAACGACACCACCAGGACCTGGCTTCCAATGTGGCCCGACGCTCCCGCCGCGCCCGAACCCGAGATCCAACCAGATGGCCCTAATTCCTCAGCGGCACTTCCTAGCGCCAACACCGGAGCTTCCACCACGAGCTGAGTAATGCCACCCTCCGCCCGTCTACCGGACCAACCACAACCGCTCCCCTGACACAATCCTCGGATACCGGCGACTATTCCAACCGGGTACCTCTCCACCCGCGCGCTCTCGTTAGGAACCTGCCCGGACGTACCGAGTAGTATCCGATGACGGGGCTCGGCCCACAATCCGCGAGCGGCGATTGGACCCGGCGTGCCGCCCGGGGCTGTCCCCTCGGCCGATGCGGGTCAGGATAGGACGATTCCGGGGGCCGGCTGGACCCATTTTTCTGCCCCTGGAGGTGTTTTGGGTTACGAGGTGCGTGGACGGGTTAGCAGAGGGAAGTCATGTTTTCCGGTGACTCGTGAGGTCTTGAGCGTACGCGCCCTGGTGCCTGCGGCAGGGAACAAGCCTCGTATCTGGTGAGTCGACTCGGTCACGAGGCCGGTGGTTGGCGGTTAGTAAGAGTGAACTATCGATCGGACGTCCAGGTCCTAGCCGCGGGGGCGGGGAGGCAAAATCGGGGAGGGGCCCAATGTGAAACCGGGTTTCCCTCTATAATGTCTTAGTTCAGCATCGTCTTGTCCCCCTCCACAAATCTTCTCCCCCGCGCTTCCGTTCGGCAACCAGCATCTCAACAGTCATACCGCCCCAAAAAAACAAAAACCCTTTCACTACCAAATACCCGCTCTTTGCCTCCCCCCAGACAAACCTCTCACAAACAACAACTCGCCTAACCGAAAATCGAACGAAAACGAAAGAGATCTATACAGTCTGACTTCTTGCCCGCCCTATATTAGAGCTCTTTTTTGAGGCGGTCTCGATCTTGAACCTCAACCACGGCACGCTAGGCCTTAAACTTTACAGCGCCCCTGGAGCAGAAAAGTCAATTCGACGCCCGCGGATCCCTCGACTCTACGTCTTTCACTCTCCAGCACAACGAGCACCAGCCTCGCAACCATGGCGAAACCGAGGCTGATCATCGTCGTCAGACACGCCCAGTCTGAGGGTAACAGTACGAACTCCTTCCCCTCTCCCAATCTCCCCTCCCAGCTGCTTCCACCGCTAACTCCCCGCAGAAAACCGCGAAATCCACCAGACGATCCCCGACCACCGCGTAAAGCTCACCCCCCTCGGCTGGACCCAAGCCCACGAGGCCGGCCGCCGCCTCCGCGCCATGCTCCGGCCCACCGACAAGCTCCACTTCTTCACCTCCCCCTACCGCCGCACGCGCGAGACCGCCGACGGCATCCTCGAGACCCTCACCGACTCCCCCGACCCCTCGGACCCGTCGCCCTTCCGCCGCGACGAGATCAAGGTGTGGGAGGAGCCGCGGCTGCGCGAGCAGGACTTTGGGAACTTCCAGCCCTGCGGGGCCGAGATGGAGAGGATGTGGCAGGAGAGGGCGGACTACGGGCACTTTTTCTATCGGATCCCAAATGGGGAGAGTGCGGCGGATGCGTATGATCGCGTGAGTGGGTTTAATGAGTCGCTTTGGAGGCAGTTTGGGGAGGAGGACTTTGCGGACGTGTGCGTGCTCGGTAGGTTTGACCCCCACACCCCACGGCCTCAACAAGACGCCGTGTCCCCTTGTGCCACGACACTCTTGTGCAGTTGTGCTAACGAACACGACAGTAACGCACGGCCTCATGTCCCGCGTCTTCCTCATGAAGTGGTACCACTTCACCGTCGAGTACTTCGAAGACCTCCGCAACATCAACCACTGCGAATTCCTCATCATGCGCAAGAACGAAGACACCGGAAAGTACCTCCTCGAGAACAAACTCCGCACCTGGTCCGAGCTCCGCAAGGGACGCAAGGAACTAGGCGACGCAAACGGCGGCGCGCCGGAGCGCGACGCAGCCCGTCTCTCCCGCTCAAAGACCTTCATCTCCCTCCGCAGGTGGGGCGGGTGCCCGAACGGGTGCAACCACCGGAGGGAGTACAAGCGGCGCGAGGACCTCGAGACTCTACGGCTGAGAGACGAGGCGAACGGGGATGCGCCGCTCACGCTCGTCACGAGGCGGAAGCAGCGCGCGGATGTGGTGACTATGCCGCTTGCGGCGCCGCACATTGATGTTACGAGGACGGAGGAGGACGAGGACCTTTCGTCGCCGGACGGGACGCCGTCGTTCATCTCCGCCGAGGACCGGCTCCGGAGCCTGCGGTCCCCGCTCATGCACATCGGGCGTGACGGGGGCGGGACGTACTCGGGCCACGCGTCGCTGACCGGAAGCGACGACGAGTCGTCCGACGAGAGCCGAAAGGGCGACGGGCGGGTCGACGCCGTCCTGCCGGGTGAGGAGCCCGGCGGGGACCGCAATGGGGGCAAGTACATCGGCGAGAGCGGCATGGGACGCGGCGCCAAGGCCCACCCGCTGGGGGACTATAGCTTTGATAACAGCGACGAGTCGCGGGAGGGGTCGCCTAGGGCGTCGCCCAAGGCGGAGATTGCGAGGCTGAAGAGGTTGGAGAAGGAGGAGAAGAGTGTCCGGGGGAGTGTCTACTGAGCTTTGTGGGGAGGTGTTGTGAGGCGGTTCGTTTTCTTAAGCGTTGGGGGCTGGGGCTGGATTGGGGGTTTTATCTGTCTGGAGTTTCGCGTTCCCGTCTTTTTTTCGCATAGCGTCCGTTGTTGTCTATCCATCTGGCAAGCATCACGACTTTCCCGCTAATTTCTTCATCTTTCGGGAGGATATACCACCGACATGAGCCAAGCAAGGACACAGAAGAACGGAGTCTATCTTGTTTCGTTTCTTCATATTTTTTTGCCCCTTTACTACTCTACTCTCTGACGTTTCACTTTCTTTTACATCTAATATTTGTTTTTCTACCTCTGCTTCTTGTTTTTAAATCGAGTTTTTTTTTCTTCTTTCTTTTCGTTCCATTAGCACGCAAGCAGGCAAGGGAAAGGGCATGGAAGAAGGACAACGAACCAAAAAAAAAGGGGGGAGGCAAGGGAAAGGGAAAGAAAGGAACCACGCTGGCGCGGCGACGAACTTCTCAGTTATGATACGCCACTCTACGAGACGAAGGACGCACATCTACTTTTCAGGCGAGGGAAGGCGCAGATGATACCCGAGCTTGAGTCTCGATACTCGAATTAAAACGAAATATGAATGATGGATGGTTCCCCCTTTTTTTTCGTGTGTTAGCGTATGTTGGTCGTTCCCGTCGTGCTCTTGGCGGTTGGTTCGTTGGGTCGTTGGGATCGTAGAGTGGGCGGGACCAGCTCTGGTGTTGGTGGACGGAGTTGAGGACATGTCTGGAGCACCTCTGGGCCACGATACATATTACAACAGGATCACAGCACCAGACACAGCTTGAGGTCAAGGCCAGAAAACACATCACTTTCCTATCGCGCCTTAATCGGGCCCTCATCAACCCCATCCCAGCTCACACTCCCCTCCCACATTTACATCCCCTCCCCCCCAAAACCAGAAACACCAAAACGCCCAGCATGATCTCGAGAACCCGAACAGGTCTGTAGAAATGAAGGATATATATACCAACTAATACTACACGCAACTGGATAAACACACTTCTTCTCCCCTCCTCGCCTCCTCCCGTTTCTCCCTCCCTCCCCCTCTCCCGCAAAGCATCCCCAAAACCAAACAAACCACCAGAACGAAGAGGGAATAAAATAATAAAAAAGAACAACCCGAGAACAAAGACAACCCAAGAAGCAAAAGCCCCCTAAAAAGACCGAAACACCGTCCCCGCAAAAACCCCAAACAATAAACATCTCTCGAGAGCCCAGAAACCTCGTATTAGAAAACACCCCCAGAAAAGAAAACCATTGTAAACCGTTTCCCACAAGCCCATTACCACCCAACCTCCCCTCATTCCACCACCTCAAAAGAAAAAGCCTTCGGAGGGACAGAAGAAGAGGGGGTAAGGGGGGGAGAGAAGAAAAATAAAAAAAAGTGTCCTCGCCAACTGGACTTTTCTTTTCGCAGCCGCCCCCCATTAACGCCATGTAACCATGCCATGCCATCCCTTCCAAGAATACAGGGACCAAAAACGATACCCTTCCAAGAGAAAGAAATAAAAGACCACGCCCTCTAAAAAGAGTTCTCTTGACCTAGGACATCACGAGTCTTTGAAAAACTCGGACATGGCCCTGCTCAGGTCGATAAAGTCCACCGGCTTCGTCACGTAGTCGTTGAAGCCCGCGTTCACGCACTTCTCCTGCACGTCCGACATGACGTTGGCCGAGAGCGCGATGATGGGCATGCGCGCGCTGTTGTTCTCCTTCTCCCACGCCCGGATCTCCCGGCAGGCTTGGTACCCGTCCTTCCGGGGCATGTGGAGGTCGCACTGCGCCAGCGTTAGCAACGTCACTACAATCCAACGGACGCGGGGGAACGCCACTCACCAGGATCAGAGAATAGTACCCGTACGGCTTCGAAAATACCATGTCCGTGCAGTCCATCCCGTCAACAGCAATGTCCACCGCGACGCCCACCTTGGTCAGGTACTTGGTGAGCACCTTTTGGTTGACGGGGTTGTCCTCCACCAGCAGCACCTTGTACCCCTTATTCCCCATCCGCTTCACAATCTCAAGGTAGCTAGCCTTCTGGCTCTCGACCATCCGCTGCGCCGTGGAACGGTTCCGGTCGATGCTTAGGTCCTGCACCCGGTCCAGGTCGAAGATCGCCGCGAACCGCGACGGCTTGACGGGCTTGTACACGAACGATACCTGCGGCGACGATAGCATCTCCGCGTACTCGGTCCCCGCCGCCAGCTTCAGCACCTGCTGCCGCTGGACCGTATCCGATAGCACGAGGATGCTGATGCGCGGCTCCCCCGTGAGCTTCGTCGACTGCTCCACCAGCGAGATGATGGCCTCGGGCGTCGGTAGGTTGAGCACCACGTGCGTGAACCGCGTGCGGTTGTCCGTGCCCAGCAGCTTGCGGGCCTCCTCCGCCGAGTCCAGCGCCGTGATTTGGTATGGGACGTTCTTGGGGATCGTCGTGGCGATGTGCTGGCTCGTAGCCTCCCTGCTGTGCGTCTGCGGGCACACGATGAGGATCGAGTACCGGAGAGGGCGCGAGTCCGAGGCCGTCCCGGGCGGCGTCCGGTCGCGCGGCATCGTCAGCGTCACCTGCGACAGGTCGTGGCCCGTCGCCTTGGCCGCCTCGCTGAACCGTGCGAGGCCCATGTTGACCGACGGGGCCGAGGAGCGCTCTGTCGTGGCCGAGAGCCCGGACTCGACGGACGAAAGATTCGAGCTACCGCTTGACTGCGGGTCAGACGACATGAACTCCGTCTCCATCTCCTGGCCGATCTGTGATGACGCGCGTGACCGCCTTGCAGGTCTAGCCCCTGGAGTCGGCATGGGAGTGAACGCGCCCGTATCGAGTGCCGACGTCGCCTTCTCCGCCAAGGCCGGTGGTGATCTCGGCTGTACGTCGGGGTGATCATCTGGCGTCGGCAGGCCAAACTTGGCGGTAAACGTAAACGTCGAGCCCTCGCCGAGAACCGCCGACCCGTTCATCTTCCCGCCATGGAGCTCGACAAGCTGCCTCGAGATCACCAATCCAAGCCCGCTTCCTCCGTGCTGACGCGTGCTGCTCCCGTCGATCTGGCTGAAGGGCTTAAAGATGAGCTCCGCTTCTTCCTTCGAGAAGCCCCGCCCCGTGTCGATGATGGCGAACTCGAGCATTATCTCGCCGCGCGCGAGCTTCGTCGCCTCCGGCCCCCTGTACACCTTGCAGCGGCTGAACACCTCGCCCTCTGACGTGAACTTGATGGCGTTTCCGATGACGTTAAGGAGGACCTGCCGGACCCGGATCTTGTCGCCCTTGACCAGGGCGGGGACGTCCTCATCGACGATGTAGTTAAGCTCCAGACGCTTCGCGATCGCCATGGTGGATACCAGCTCGTTCACGTCCTCGATCAGTGCCCGGGTATGGAACCACTCAAACTTGAGCTTCATCATCCCCGCCGCAACCTTGGAGAGGTCCAGGATATCATTGATAATCATGAGGAGGCTGTTGGCACTGGTCTGGATCGTGTTGGTGTGGTCCCTCTGCTCCTCGTTGAGCTCGGTATCCTGCAGGAAGCTCACCATGCCGGATATTCCGATGAGGGGCGTCCGGATCTCGTGGGACATGTTGCTGAGGAACCTGCTCTTGGAGTCCATGGCCTCCTTCAGCTTCGCCTCGAGGATTTTGTGATCGTTGATGTCGGTGGCCGTGCCAAAATAAGAGCTGGCCCCGTCGCCAAAGTCAATGTTGTCAATCTCGACGCACCGAACTAGGTGCCAGCGATAATCCCCAGACTTCGAGCGTAGCCGTACTTCGGTCGTGTATGATTGCCGCCCATTGCTATCTCGAGCGACTTTGATAACGCCTTGCCTCGCGAGCTCGGCCAGGTCCGCGATGGCCGACGCATAACCGGACTTACCATTCGCAGGTGTCTGGCCGTCAGGTGCATCCTGCTGGGGTGCCTCGGTGGTACCCGCGTCACCAGGAAGATTCAGCACACTGGGCGCGTTCTCGTGAAGCACCGGAAGCCCTTGGGTTGCTGCAGACTTCTGCTCCGGGCTCCGCCTCGGCGAGCGTGGACGTAGCGCAGGGTCAAGCGGGATGCGGCATTTGGTTAGGTCCTCCGGGTGGACAAAGTCCATGAAGCCCAACCCCAGGCTATCCTCGAAGCTCTGGCCCGAGTATGCAATCCACTGGTCGTTTGTGGACGTGATGCCGTCGGTGTGGGTGGCAGTGAAGATGATCTGCGGGATGAGATTCGCCAGCAACTTATGCTTTGCCTCAGATGCCGCAAGCTGCTCCTGCCGTGCCGCCTTGATCTCCGCGATGTGCTGATCGTGAATGTCCATATATGACCCAAGGAAATGATGGATCACACCCCGCTTGTCTCGGGACGCAACAGCCCGGGCGTAGAACCAGCGATAAGCCCCGTCGAACCGTCGAATGCGGACAGTCTTCGAGAACTGCTCGCCAGTGCGCAAGCAGTGGCTCCAGTACTTGAGGTAATCTTCCCGGTCTTCCTCGTGGATGCTGCCCCACGGGTCCTGGACGAGGTCGCCAACAGTCGATCCCCTGTAAGAGAGATACCGACTGCTGACCCAAACCACCTCTCCAGTCTGTGGCAGGGCGACGAAGACGTGGGCGGGGAGCGAGTCCAAGATGAGACCCTTCAACCGGTCAGACGGGGGGGGCATCTCGATGGCGCTTGGCGGGCTGCTGGTTATCATCGTCCCGCTTCTAGGGGGGAGGGCGGGCCGTGACGCAAGGGTAGAGCTCGGCGGGAGCGACGGGAACGTGGTTGAGAAGTCGGCGCCGTACGTATGTAGCATCGTGTGTCGGTGCTTGAGAGGTTTCCTGCCTGGTACGCCCTCTACTTTCAAAGTCGGCTCGGCCGGTTGCCCGGGTGCCTCAGATTCGGCGTCGTTAGTGGCGTCAAAGACAGGAGTGGCATTGCCTTCTCGGAGCTGACCCAAGTCCGCAATCGAGGACCTACGTCCCGAGTCCTCGGTGGTTCTGCGCTGGTCCGCGGTATGCTTGACGTCCAGTGTGTCCGTCGGCTGTGAGCTTGTTGTCGAGGATCCCCGTGTCCTTCGCTTCTCCGATGACCTGCCTTCCTTGATTGACCTCCCACGACGGACCACGTCTCCTCTCGGAGTGATCGGTCTGTGAATAATGTTGAAGTACCCATCCTCCGATGTTGGCAAGGGGCTTGTCGCATGGGGCTGTCTCTCCATTCTTTCGGTGAGGGAGCTCATGTTCAGCGTATCCGCGATACCCGGCGCGGGACCGGGCGAGCAGACTACACTCCTCGAGAGGCCAGAGTACTCACTAAGACTGGTCATACTCCCCGCGATAGAGCTCTGAGTCGCGAGATCTTCGAAGAGGTGCGTTGCGCCGGTCAAACTCGATTGGCTGGCGACAGGACGTCCGTCGGAGGTCAATGCGCCAAATCCAGGGGTGTTGGGTCTCTTCCTCTTCACGCCGGCGAGCTCAGTCTCTAGTGTGGTGTGGTATCGGCAGAGGGCAAAGGTTGTGGCAAGGTGCATCGACAGATGGTCAAGTGAGCGCCGCAGATTCGCCGGGTACGGGATAACGGGGCTAAGAACTGAAAGGATCGCAATCGGCGTCGTCCTGAGCTTGCCTTGTCGCAGATGGGAGGCTCCTCCCCACGAACTGGCGTCTGCCGACATGCCCGGGGCTTTCTTGTCCTGGCTGTAGGAATGTGATTTTAGAGCCGCCCCGTTAGCATCCAGATGAAAGGGTGACCGCATCTGGGACAGCATGATGTGATTCAAGGGAATATGCAGAACTGAAGAGGAGTTATCGATCCCGATGGCTTCAGGAGCGGGTATTGACGAGTAATCGGCCTCGGCATTTCCCGGGCTGAAGGAGCTCTCGTCCACAAAAGCATCTGTGAAGAACGGGTTCTCCTTGGGTTCCGAGCGAACAGCGGGTGATGGAGCGGGTGATTGAGACCATGGCGACTGTGGTGCTTGCTCATATTCCTCATACTTCGGAGGCGACGAACGGCGTATTTCATCGTCAAACCGCGTTTTTAGTCGCGCCGGCCGATTGCTCTCACGTTCGCTCGGAGCCTTTGCGCCAGTCTTCCTACTGGTTGATTCCGAACGCGACAGGCCAGGGTCATTCTTAGTTGTCTCCTCTCTCGCGGGTTCGTTCGACGGCGCGGTTGACGGTTCGGATAGTCGAGGGTCTAGGTACGGGTAGGTTCTCGTCAATGTTATCACCTTCCCGCGCTTGAGAACGCCCATGATGCTGTCATGGTTAGTGAGAGGATCAGCCTCGTAATCGAGCGACTGCAGCGCAGGAAAGACCCGCGCCTTGGCAGTGCGCCGGGGCCGAAGGGCAGCCTCCCACGTAGGTGTACCATCCTCGTCAGCTGCGGCGAGTTGTTCGAGCGCCGTCTGGCTCAACCCGCTGTCGTTGTGACCTGTTCTTGGGACATCACCTGAACCGTGATTGAAAGTCTTGCTCCTGGACAGCATGTCCGGTCTCCGGACAGGTCCCTCGGGAATCTGAGCCCGATCCTCAAACGAGGTGAACGAGTGTCGAGTCGAAAGCCCTGGCCTTGACGGCGGTGACATAGAGGAAGGAGAATCGTGGGCCGGGGGTAGGTCGGAAGGAGCCGCGGGGTGGCTGAGAACTGTCGAATCACGTCTACTCCTCGACATGTAACCCATACTGAGCCCATCCTCGGGGTGTTCATTGTAAGTAGCCTTCTGGCCCCACGGCACGTTCTCGATGTCGGTAGAGTCGGCAGGGACAGATAGCGTGACCCTCTCGGCCTTGTAGACCTGCGTCATTAATTGAACGACGGTCTCCCACCACGCATCGAGTCCCGACTCCGCGGTGAGCATCAGGGACAAGTCGTACAGGTTCGGTGTCGGGTAATCGGTGGATTGGTCGGGACCAGGTGTTGATTGCGCGCCATCGGGACCAAAACTGTAGGTGGCGGGGGAAGCGGCAGACGAGCTAGACGGGCCGGGTTGGAAAAAGGGAGACAGCGAATGTGAGGCCACCAGGGGAGACCTTGATGGAAGTGGTATCGAGCCTTGAGACCTGAGGTACGGCGGCATGTTCCCTGACGGCATCCTAGGGAAGGGATATGAGGGCGTTCCGGCGACGAGGCCCGGCGTAGTCCCGCCACGGATTGTTCTCCCAGACTCGGTCGATGTGGTAGTGGTGGTGGTGGTGGTGGTTGGTTCTGGCGTCGGCGAGCTCTCGCTTCGGGGTTCGGTGGACTCCTCCTCGATTGGCGACACCGTGGTCTTCTCGGTCGAAACGCCCGCGGCGACGGAACTCCTCGCAGACATCTCGCGCATCTCCAGGTCCTTGGCCAGTCGTTGTCTGTACTGAGCTAGCTGCGTGTGGGGACCGGCGGTTTCTTCGGATTCCCCTGCCCCCGGGTCCCCATCCGCCGCACTGCTCGTCTGATCAAGTGGCAAGTTCGGTTGTGTGGTGGCACGAGATACGTCATCCTGTAGACGCGACGGCTCGGGATCTGAAGAAGTGTCGTCTTGACTACCATTGGAGGCGTCTCGGTGAGGTGGGTCGTTCGCTCCTTGACGGGACTCCGCGGGGCCACCAGCCGGCGCCGGCGGCGGCTTGGAGGTCGGCGAGGAAGTCATAGTCTGGTGGCCATTCCCATTGCTCATAGTATGCAATGGGGCTCCATTTCGGTGCGTCGCGACGGAGGGTTTCGACTCGGCGAGGGGCGACGAGGGCGGCGGCTGGTTCGGCAGGCTTTGACTAGGGCGGGCGGTCGATGGCTCCTTCTTGTGGGCGCTGACGGGAGGTAGGTTGGATGTTACCATCACCTACTTCGGAAGGGTTTAACATGTAGAGAATTCGTTTCGAGCGTAGACGGGGCAGTGGCGAGGTAGTCGTTTCGTAGGGGGAGGTCGGCACTGGGGCATGCGACGCGATGCGGAAGGCGGCGGCGGGCTGGGTCGAAGGCGTCGAAGGGACGGTGGGAGCGTGACCAAAAAGTGGAACAGCTAGATGAGGTCAAATTCGGTATCACGGCCCCGCCAGCATCGGTGAGAAACAAAAGGCTCGCTTTTTGGGAAGGAAGGTGAGGGCAGTTTTGCGGGAAGGGGCGACGTGAGTATCAACAGTGTCGCCAATGACGGCAGGTGCGGCCTGAGGACGTGTATACGGATAGGGCGGGAAGGAGGGAAATAACTTGGAAACAGCAGTGGCCACCAAGTCAAGGTCGCTAGAATCCGATCCGTTTTCCGCAGCAAGGAAAGTCTGATTTGGGCCACACAGTGGTGGGAAGTTGCGGTGGGCAAGGCGTTGGCCAGAGTCCGTGGTCCGCCCGCTCGCGTTCCAGCCCCCAGCCCCGTTCCCGCCCAATACCTGTTCTACCCTGAAAACAGACTATGACGTAGTCGCGAGTAAAATTTGCAAGGCATTTGCCCCGTGACTGTCTCCACAGACGGGCCCACCCAGCATTCTCCACTACAGTGCGTGAGCAGCCACTACCGGCCGGCGTACGGAGTACGGCTGGCAGGGACCAATTAGCGCGGTGGAGGCCGGGACGGGGGGCGCCTGTGCCCAGGGCAATGGGACTCGAGAGTCCGCTGCACTGTCTGACGACGCAACGGGACCTAAAATCTCCCACAGATTCCACGAGCCAAGCCAGGCCAATCCTCAGCCTCCAAGCGACGCCGCGAAACCTAGGGCCGGATCCTTCCTACGAAACGGTATTGGATACGCCCGTCGTGAGATTACTCCCCACCGGGCCGGCCGCCGTGATGGGTAAGCCAAGAGTGCGGATGTCCAGATGCGTGGCTGCCCCGTGCCCCTTTACCCGATTGGCAAAGAAGGGTCTGTGGCAAGTTCCTTTGGCTGCTATGGAAACACCTTATTGTGTGGCCCGACTATCTGGATCTTATGGGAGCAAGGTTCCATCGGGGTCCAAGCGGGAGACGGATCAGTGTCATTCCATCGGAAGACCATCGCCTGCTATCCCAGTTCTCCCTGCCGCCAAGATGGGGAATCCTGGTGGGAGAGACGCAGCAGCAACGGATATATGGGGTGCTAATGTGCGACACCGACAGGCAGATCAAGCGCTTTGATGCCAACGGATAAGCAGGGCGAGCCTGCAGAGCTCCCGCTGCTTGTAGGGTCCCCAATTCTACACGCTCGTAGGTGGGTACGCTCCACAGTATCCCGCTGTTAACGGCCTATCCGTAGGTTTACATGTGCGACCCTTGGACGCGGTATGGGGTCATACAGCCATTCCACGGGCGCGGCTTTAAATGACGATACCAACGACGTCACACCCGTCCTCGATTTCGCCCGCGTCACCCGTGCAGCAACGGCAACTTACCAAGCCTCCCGGCCAATCAGGCGGGACGTTCCCGTAACCCGAAACCACAAAGGCCTCCCGCAGGGCCCAGACCGGATTTTGTGGTATCCACGCAACATGCGACACGGGAGCATGGAAAACCCGAAAAAAGGGGGCTAATACGAGGCAAGATGGGAACAGTAAAAGAGAAAAACGTAGGGCTGTTCGAGACTACCCCGTTTCTTCACTTTTTGTCCTCGGCGGATTCTCAGGAACAAGGGTTGGCCTCCTTTGTTCTAAATTCAGAGACAGATAACGACAGGCGAGCGTGACGTCATGGTCTTTCCCAGCAAACGGGATCAGCCCAGGCGCAGAACAACCCAATCCTCCAGTCGACAAAAGCCATGCTGACGGTATTATGCGCACGCCTGCAGCCAAGACTTGTCCAAACACCGGGTGAGGTCTAGCGCCCGTCTTCCGGCGCAAGCGAAAGCGGCCAAGACGACGCAAACCCTGGTGCGACAGCGGAAGGCGGCATGGGCTGACATACAAGTATTACGTCTGCCCCCGAGCATCCTGCTGATTGACCTGATGATCGACCGGGCCACTTTCCGGGTCCGGCGGCGTCACCGCGACATCGGGCCCGGGTCCGGGGAAGGCCTGCGCTCCGGCCTTATCGCGTCATGTGAAGGGCAACTCGGGGGTTTGCTCCGATGATATCATGTCCCAGGCATTGTCTTAGCGCATCTTATTTTGCGGTTCCGGAGCATGGGGATTGTGGTAGCTCTGGTAGCGGTACTGGTGATCTCAACGGGCAAGCGGAGACTATCATCTGCAACGGCATCTGACAACAAACGTTAGCGCCACCAACCCGTGCATTCATGGTGCGTACCAACATCACAGCTGGGCCAGACGCGATGAGTTCGAGCTTGTGTCTTTCGAGTGCCCAACCATCCTAACTTCCGGATCCTATCTAGCCCGTCATCTCGACCATGTGGGTCCGGGGTTGAAGCCATCCATCGATGCCACGCTCTCTCCCCACGCTCTCCTCCGCCATCCAGACTAGCACAGTTCTTGAAACGCGCCTCTCGCCGATGCGTTATTCATGTGAGCAGAGAAGCCCTCCTCTTCGTCATCGGCCCTCTAGCGGTTGGGAACTGCCGGTAAAACTAGAACGCCTCCTTCGCCTCCACACCCGCTTCCCGACTGGAGGTGGCCGCTACCTACCGCGCCGTTAGCCCTCAAGTCCAGATCGACATGCCCTCTCGGGGGCGGAGTGCGTTCTAGATCTCGGCAGTCCCCAAATTCGCAGATCCATTCAACCGCGAGGCCCTATCACGTCCACAGTCCACAGTGCAAACGAGTCTCCCGCCACCTCCACGATCGCGGCCCACGTCAGACCCGGTGGCCTCGCCCACTGCGCGCCACCCGGCACTTATCTCGATCACCCTTCAGCACGAGAACCCGCGAAAAGTGGTGGCGAGTCCACGGACAACACGAGGCATGGCTAGCGGATTGGGATTGTCTCGCTTCCCCAGCCTCCTCCGCCCGAAGTGGGGGAGCGTTGGGGTGACAGCCCGGATCCAGTTTTAATCCCCAGCTTGTTTTAGACCCGTTTCCTTTATTGGGTCTCGCGGACCGCTAAAGCGGATGTCTCATCTGCTTCTCTCGGACGCTGTACATGTAGAGCTCGTCAGCGGTCTTTGCCTCGCGTTTCTCCCACTGGGGATTTGCTTTCACAAGGGGAAGAACTCGGTGACGGTAGGTATGCGGTACGTATGGGCGAAAGGCTTTTATGTCTCACTGGTGGTGGAAGCATTGCTCACTTGTCTTTGGCTTACACGGATACCGTATCTGTTCCAAGACTTCGACCAGGGAATATCCGTATCACTTTTCTTCAAGCGGTGACTTTTCAGCGTCTCCCCGGCTACGTTTCTCAAGTTGGATGATACCGTTCAATATATTATGTGCTTCGAGGGGCTTCTATCAAGTGTTGAGCCCCACCTGTGGCTTACAGGAAGGTCTACCGCTGACAATCCCAAACAATACACCCAGTTTCGCTTTTTCGTAACCACAGGATATTCCCAAGTTATAGATGTTACCGATTGCCGTTTCGTCGTCCACCCCAAGACTGCATCCCCGTTCAACGGTGCGAATCCACTCACACCGAAACACGGGACTTCCAACGAAGTCTTCTATTCTTTTTACTTCCTGTACCCAAGCTTATGGAGCTGAATGCGCGGGATGATTCCGATAACGACAGCGACGCACCCTACCGCCATGATCCAGAACTCCATCCCCAGCACCTTCATAAAGTCCGTCTTTGCCGCGCTCACCAGCGACGCAATGAGGAGAATCAGTACCAGGTACCCACTGTACCGGTGATACTTCCACACCTTCCTGGCGTTCGCCTCGCCCCCGTACAGCACGGGGACCGCCCACATCGTGAAGCCCACGAGGTACTGCAGGGCGATCACGATACACGTGATAACACCGATGTAGGCGTGCGGTGAGTGGAAGTGGGCGAGGCCGTTGTGGATCTTGTTGTATTCGATGACGGCGACGCCGGCGATGAAGGAGCAGAGGGATACGAGATGGAGGATCCCGTGGATGCGCTGGCCGATGCGCTTCTGGTCCGGGGTGTGGGTTGGTTGGAGGACGATGATGGATTGGATCACGGCTAGGACGCCGATGCTCTGCGCCAGGGGGTGGCCCGTGAATAGGATGATGTCGCCTCTAAGGACCGTGATCCATGTGAGCACGAGGATCGCCAGGACTCCTATCTGTGAGATCCAGGCGGTTCCTGTGGCGCCCTCTGTTAGCACTAGGATCATTGGGACAGGAGGCAAGGCCCGTTGACCGGGGGGGGGGAATAGTCTTACCTTGATACAGATTCTTGACTATGGAGGCCCCTTCGGCCTGGGCGGCGCCTCCGGCGTTACCGAGAAGCGGCTCCATCTCTCCGCGCGGCACCTCACGCTCGGTGGGCGGGCCCGTAGGGGGTTCCGATGTCGAGGCCATACTGGGCAGCGGGGTCCGACCTATCTATGCCTTGCGAATGCGAGCGGAGGAGGTACCAATTGAGTTTGTAAACGAAGGGTTCGTTGGGGTAACTCTGTCGTGCTTTGAGCTTGAGCGTCAGCATTGGGATCCAGGTACGTGGGCACATGGCTGACGAGGTACTCGGTTATGGAAGCTGGGGAGCTTACTAGGTTCTATTGGTAAGGAGGCAATAGTACCCGATAGTCACGGCTGTTGGGCGCTTCGTAAAGCCAATGGCCGATGGAGATGTACGATGAAGACTTCGTCATAAAAAAAATACTGCAAAACTGGAAGCTCCGGGCAATGGTGTTGGGGAAGGGTGATGTCCGGTGCTTCCTTTCGTTGCTCAGTCAGTCTTGACGCAATTTGGAAGTGTGGTGGGGTAATTCGGCAGGGGCCTCGTTGCTGGAGCTCGGATGACCTTTTTCAGCGCTCTTAGTGGCCCGCACGGCAGGGAGGGGCACCTGGGAGCTCCGCTGACTCAGTCGCCAAACGCACTCCGATGAGGAAGGAGGTGATGCGGGGTGAATCAACAACCCCGCGTAGGGATGGAACAGCCGGTTCTGGTCGCTGAGGTCACAGTCGACTAAGACAGCCAACAGGTGAGCGCTATTTGTGGCTCCCGCGGCGGGTATCACGGCATGACGCGGACGTATTCCGAACCGGAATCCATGTCACAACCCCAGGTACCCAGCCCCTCCGCATTCCCCGCACCAACGTGCCCGGAACGAAGGCCGGCGTAAAACGGGCCCGATGTCCGCTCAGAGGCCGTCAACTCCACCATCCGCGTGCCCACCTGCCCAAAACGCAAGGCCGTATCCCAAATCTACAACCTCTTAGGTAACCAGGCGCCTGCGGTGACACATCCAACCGATCGATCTGCGCTAAACCGGCGGATTTACAGCCAATGAGGGGTTGGCCTGGCGGAGGGGGCGTTGCCAACAACGGTGTAATACGTCGTAATAGAGCTCGTTATCAGCATGTTAGTGGACCATCGGCGGCCGCCGGGAATGGCCGACGTGAATTCATCGGAGCCGGCCAGGTTCCAGGTTACCAGCCGCTGGTGGCCGACATCTGAAGTCGTCCCCTCTTTCTATTTCACTTTCATCTGTTCCACTTTCATCTGTACGCACTCTCATCGTAATTCCGTACAAAGTAAACCTCACTCTTATTCAGCTATCTGATACTCATTGTTTTGAATACCTCCTACAAAGCCTTGCTCTCGTGACTTGCTGCAACCATGTCGCAAATTCAACTCGGTGATATTGAATATAAGCTCGACGATGTCAAGGCCACGCGCGTCGCGGCGGCGGACATCGACGGGACCTTCAGGGGCGCCACTATCGGTCAGTAGACTTAATCAGCGCACACACTCGCGCCGCCCACCAATATACGCCCTCGATATTAACCCCAGCAGACCTGATCTCCACGGACATCGGCGGCAAGGTCCTGGCCTACTCAGACCAGTGGTTCGCCGACGCCGACAACCTCCTAACCAACAAGCCCCCCATCCACCAGCCCGGCAAGATGGTCTACACGGGCGCCTGGTACGACGGGTGGGAGACGCGGCGGCACAACTCCGAGCCTTTTGACTGGGCTATCGTGCGCCTCGGCGTCTCGTCGGGCACCGTCAAGGGCGTCGAGGTCGACACGGCCTTCTTCACGGGGAACTACGCGCCCGCCATCTCGGTGGAGGGCTGCTTCGCGCAGGACGACGACGAGGTGGTCTCGTGGAAGGGGGGCCGCGGGAAGTGGGAGACTATTCTCGGAATTCAGGAGTGCGGGGCTTCGCAGCGTCATGGGTGGAAGCTGGATGTCCCTACGGGGAAGCAGTACACGCACGTGCGGCTGAATATGTATCCCGACGGAGGTATCGCGCGGTTCCGCCTCTTCGGGCACGCCGTGCCCGTGTTCCCCGCGGACAAGGAGGCCATCCTCGATCTCGCGGCGGCACAGAACGGCGCCGTCGCGACGTCGTGCAGCAACCAGCACTTCACGACGCCAGACAACCTCCTCCTCCCCGGACGGGGCAAGAACATGGGAGACGGGTGGGAGACGGCGCGGTCGCGGGTCAAGGGCCACGAGGACTGGGCTATCATCCGGCTCGGGGCGCCGGGCTATCCGAAGAAGATCGTTGTGGACACGGCTCACTTTAGGGGTAACTTCCCGCAGGCCGTGAGGATCGAGGCGATTAACTGGAAGGGCGAGAAGGAGCCCGCGTCGGATGCGGATGGGTGGAGGACCATTGTTGAGCCGTCGAAGTGCGCGGCGGACAAGGAGCATGAGTTCGAGGTGAAGAGTGGGGGTGATGAGGTTGCTACTCATGTGAAGCTGGTGATGATTCCTGATGGCGGGGTGAAGCGGATCAGGGTGCTGGCTAAGAGGGCAGTGGCCTGAACCTCTTGCTCATGAGTGATGCTCGAATCTAGAGGACACATGTTCTAAGATAAAGATCGAATATCTATAATAACTTGTCCATGTAATAATGAGGCCGAGTCATTTCGTATCATGAGGCGCTCATAACGTACATTTGCCCTCGTAAAAACATTTTCCAAAAGCAATTGAGGGTCAACACCCGACGCTTCCCTTCATTCGTGTTCGGAAATCTAAGCCGCGATTAGACGGTTCGGCGCCGGCGCTGAGACCCGCTGGGCTGACTCCCCGCGCACCGGTGCACTAGCCACTCCAAAATTGTGGCGTAATTTTTCTAAACTTTACGTGAGGCTTTACTCTTCCCTCGCCCACTTTGGGCGCGGGGGCGGTTTGACGTCGTCACTCAGTATCCAGTTAGGCCCTCGTCCTCGTGCGTGCCGAGTAACGCACCACAATAGAACAATACAACGTTTGAACCTCGACTTCCCCACACGACGGCCTGAGACGACAGAACCCCATCCGAAGCATAAATTGCAACCTGCACTCGCCCGAACGACCGCCGCGACCGAAACTCACCGAGTCAACGGGCTCTGCACGCAATTCCCCCGGCAGAACCCCCTCCGACCTACAAAGGCCCATGGTTTAAGCCCAGAGACGTCCCCCTTTCTCCAATCCGCCATGGATTCTGGGTCCCCCGACGGCAGCGACGCCGGCGAGAGGAATCCCCCGGTCCTCCCCGCCGACCTGCCAACATCACTGGACGACCGCAAGGAGGTACGGGTATCCTTCGTCCCGGAGACGGAAATGTACGATGGGTGGCAAGGTACGTCTGCGGCACGCCGAAACCACGGCTTATATCGCCTAGCGACGAGACGGGGCGAATTACTCACATGATTCTACTTCAAGGCCAATCTCAGTTCCTAACATCGCCCATGCTGGCGAAACCCCTCGACTTCGGCGACCTCTCGCTCGAGGACAAAGACGACACCGACGCGCGATCGAGTCCGATCAACAACGAGGCGCGGCTGATGGAGATGATAGCCGCCCAGGCAGCCCACTCTACCGGCCCCGGCTTCCGCGACGAGGACGCGGTCGTGGCGGACGAGACGCTGTCGGACGACGAGAAGCGGGACATGCTGCAGAAGTCGCTGAACATGGCCGCTAGCAACGGCGACGTGGAGAGGATCCGGAAGATCCTCTCGGGGAAGGCGAGGGAGTTTGTAGATATCAATGCGCCGGATGATGACGGGACGCCGGCACTGATTTACGCCAGCTGTTTTGTACGCACCCCGGATACGCCCCCTGCCTTCGCGCAGCCACTCACGACCCCCTTTCCAGTGTCCCATGGCTAACATGTAGTACCCAGGGCCACGAAACAGTCGTGAGCGAGCTCGTCGACGCTGGCGCCGACGTCGACAAGCAGGACCGGAATCAGTGGACGGCCCTGATGTGGGCTATGACGAACCGGCACAAGAGCATAGCGAAGCTCCTACTTGACCACGGCGCGTCCGCGGAGCAAAAGACGTCGAGCGGGAGGACTGCCTTCGACTTTGTCCCCCCTGATAGCGACATGTCGTGGTATCTTCAAAGTAGCGGCTACGCCCTCGGAACCGCGGGCGTCACGGACGACTTTTACAGTGCGGGCTTCTCGCAGGATCGCTTCGAGGAGGAGATGGCCGCGCAGGAACAGCGGCAGAGGTTAATGATGGACAGCGCGCGGGATCTCGAGGTGGACCTTGGTAACGTTGGGATAGACGACCAGCCTGAAGTACGGGCCCTTCCCCTCCTTCTGGAACATAACGAGCTAATTTCAAGACGCAGCCTGTCGATGAGTTCGAGGAAGAGCAGCAGGAGTTTGACTGGACTAGGTGTACGCACGACCAAATGTTCGTCTTCCAGGAGTCCGAATTAGATGCCATTTTGGACATCATCATCACCAACATGACGCCACAGCGGTCACCCTCACAAAAGCCCGTTCCCGCAAACATGATTTTCCTATCCGCGCGATACGCCCATTACCACGCGAGCTCGGAGCTATTGGGGAACCTCCTCATGAGTGCCATGGATAAGATTAACGACGTGGTGGAGAGGCACCAGTGGGACATGACGATACTGGCCTTCTGGCTATCCAATGCGACGTTACTCCTACACTACCTAAAGAAGGACTCCGGTCTCATAGAGGCGACATCAGACTTCCAGGCCCAGCTATCCGAGCTTATCAACGAGATATTCATCCTCATCGTCAGGGATGCCGAGCGGCGCATGGACAAGGTCCTCGACGCCGCCATGCTCGACCACGAGATTATACCGGGATTCGAGGATATTGCCTTCCAAAACGAATGGAAGCTATTCAAGAGGAAAACGCAGGTAAAAGAAGAGCCCCCGGAGAAGCGATTCCGGCCGCCATCCCCCAAACAAAGAGCGAAGCCCGCGCCCCGCAACGTCACGTCACTCCTCTCCTCCACGCTATTCGTCCTAGACCTCTACGACGTGCACTCCGTCATCGCAGCTCAGATCGTCTCCCAGCTCATCTACTGGGTGGGAGCGGAGCTCTTCAACCGCATCATGTCGAACCGGAAGTACCTCGCGCGCACGAAAGCCATGCAGATCCGCATGAACGTCTCGATACTGGAGGACTGGGCGCGCTCCAACAACCGACAACCGGAGCATTACGAGGCGGGCGACATGAGGGCGTCGGGCGAGCCGACGGTCGAGGCGGCGCGGCGGCACCTCGAGCCCGTGATCCAGCTGCTGCAGTGGCTGCAGTGCTTCTCGTCGCTGGGGGCAGACGACCTCGAGGCGCTGGTGGGGACGCTGCAGCAGCTGAAGCGGCTGACGCCGCAGCAGCTCATCCACGCCGCGAAGCACTACCGGCCCGAGGTGGGCGAGAAGGGGCTGCCCAAGAGCGCGCTGAGGTATCTGGAGGCGATACGAAAGGAGCAGGCGCTTATGAAGGAGAGGCGGAAGAGCAGGCCGTTGTCTGGAGTCTTGAAGCCGGACAGCGCGCCGGCGACGCCGCCGAGGGAGGAGAACGGGCAAGGTGCGACGGGGACGCCGGGGAGTGAAGTTGTGGAGGAGGAGAGCGACGACGAGATTCAGGAGCATCTGTTGATGGACCCGGCGCTCATGTTGCCGTTTACGCTGCCGTCTGTGACGGACATGCTGGTCACGTACGGCGCGGGCTTCGGCGGGGTGAATAGGGAGCGGGAGAGGAAGTATATCCCGACGGTGCCGCCTGAGTTCCTGTCGAAGCTGGAGGTTAGCGGGGCGAGGAAGGGGCCGATGTTTGGTGAGAAGGACTGGGAGAATGAGGAGGTGTAGGGTGGGGGGAGAGGCCTTGTGAGGTGGAGGGGCGTGCTGGGTGCGTTTGGGTACGCGGCGTTGGCTTTATGCTTCGGGTAGCTGCCAGGATAGATTCCGGTTCCGTCAAGGTGGGGGGCTGGTCCTGGGACGCTCTGTCGAATCCAGCCGAGAGGTTATAGCTAGGCATCACGGGCTACGAGGAAAAATCAACAGAGAACCACCAAAACCGCTTAGTGAAGCTCAACATCTTGTACTTTACCACGTGGGATATACGCCTGTGTGGATGTGCACATCTAGTGTACTTCTAAAGCATACATGTTCTAATTTGGAAGGTGCCAGTCTGCATCGGTCGTTCCCTCGTAGTAGTCCTGCTCGCCATGTCTTTCCCAGTCAATTTACCACCACGCCAACCACCCCACCGTCTCCTATGGGATTTGGAGGAATGGGGTGGGATGTTGGGCTGCATGCAAGCTGCAAGCTGCAAGGGACGGGCTCTTTTTTTGGCCCCTCGCGACGAATTTGATCAGAGAGGAGGTCAGGGTCGGATTATCTTTTTAGTTTCCCTCGGGATGCAAAAGAGTACTTTTCCTCATTTGTCCGCTTCTGCCGCGTGCTGACGCTGCAAGCGACGCGTAAGAATGGTAATATATCCACGTCTTGGGAAGCGAGTGGCGCAATTAGTCTTTTCTCGCATGGCGTCCGGTCAACAGGTGCCTCCTCGGGAACTCGACAAGACGGAGGAAGAAGAGGGGTAAGAGGGGGAGAGAGTCCTCGTGACACGGCGATGGATTTGCTGATGCTGTTAGTCGGTGGTTGAGACGTGGCGGGCCGGGGGACACGTCGGCGCGGTGAGTCAGAGTAGCGGAGGCCTTGAAGGGTCGAAGGATGGAGATAATGGCGACACCACTGGATTGTCGAATTATTGACGGTGGGACTTTTACTCAGGCGTGTTGGCGGAGAGATGGAGGGGCTCGGGTGCCAGATGGCGCCCAGGTGGAAGCCATTCATTACGTCGTGTGTTACTCCAATGCCGAGGAGGGGGAAGATGGTGTTTCCACGAGTCGATACGAGGGTGGTTTGCCACGGCGCCACCACGATCCCTGGTCTCACAAACCCGATATTGGACCTCGGACTCGGGGCTTGGTGTATGCGAGACAAAAACCGCGCCAGAAGTCCAGGAGGGCAGAGACGCACCAAGTATCCCATGCACCTTGCCTTAGCTCCTAATCTTGAGTTTCGGGGTGTCTAAGGCTGAGGCAACGCCGGCATGGAGCCACATGTCCGCGCCTTCAAGTTCGGACGAAAAAACGGTTCTGGAAAGACGGTGGACAAATGGGGCATGTACCACCTGACAAGCCCCCATCTCGTCCAGAAAAAGTACGAGTAATATTGAAGGATCCGACAGTCGTGGCCCCTCACATCCCCGACAAAGGAACTCCCCACATGGCATCTTCGCCCAACTGGGAAAATCAGGCACCGCGACGGACGCTTTCGGTCAGGTTCAGGCATCTGTTCTGCGGGAAGACCCCTGTCGGCTGATTTGGCGCCACGTCAGTTGGGGGTTGATGCAGGGGTGTTGTGGGCTGGGAGTCATAACCTCCGCATGGCCCAGTGACTTAGCAAACGCGGGGGCGGTATCGGGCCGTTATGCGATGTGGTGGCTTTTCTGGGGGACCGGGAAGACGACCCGTGGGGGTTTGCGTGCACGGCTTAGTACATGTAGCGAGAAGTGTAGGAATGCGGTTCTACAGTCCGGTCTTTGTTCTCACAAGGGAATACAGATACCTTGTCTTGGTCGAAAGTGCCGGACCAATATTAGCCTCTCACTCCATCCCAAAACGGACATCATGACTGCCGATCAGCCCTTCAAGAGGCAAGGTCCCGGCCTCCTGGCGTCGGGACGGCAACGGGCACTAAACCAAGACTGGCGGTGGGGGCGCTGGTCAGACAGGCGCGGTGAGCTGCGAGGAGTCACTGACCAGGTTGTTGAGCGTCACCGACGATGGGCGGGCTGGGCGCACTTGTGATACTTTGGTGTTACAGAGTACTCAAAATACGGAGAGATGTTAAATTCATACTTGGTTGTGAAACTTATGGATGGACAGGCTATTCTCCGGTGTCAGCCGGAGTTTTTAGTTGGGGTCTCCGCGTCCGCTGGTTCTTACATGTAGTTTCGCGGCGGACCCTTGGTTGGTCCTTTTGTGGTCTTGACTTACACCCACTGCTTCGGAAGCTCTGAAGCCTCCGGTAAACTGACGTCGAGACCCCGTTTCAAAGCGCAACAGGACAGGACTCGGGGCCCGCAGTACCTCCGGGATGACGCACCTCGACACAGCACCTCTTTGTCTGCCCACATGCTTGTTGGTTTCTTTCCACACCCGTGACCTTCTCCCGCCGGCCTATCACCGCATCCTGCCCGTGCTAAGAAGATTCCTCACCTCTTCCGCCTTCCGCGGGATTCGCGAGCCAAACGGACCCACAAACAAAGACCCTGGGTGGACCTCCGACGTGGGCCGTCTGCGACCTCTTAAACCAAGAGTCGGTGGCCGTCGACGAACCTCACCGACTGGTCCCCGCATAGGCGGTGGGAAGACACAAACTCGCCACATGGCCCATCGGGCCAGGGCATAGCCCGGCTCGGCAGGCTCGCTGCCCCCCGTCCCGACCGTCCAGTAGATCTAAAACACGGTCACATGGCCTGCCCGACATGAAATTTGAGAGTACATGATTGATTTTTTCGTTCATGCGTCCGCTGTCAAGCATGGTTCCTGCCATCGCCTGCTTGCTTCTCCGATGAGTAATGTCATGGGCGTCCGCATGACGATGGAAGCCCCTCTTATTTTTTGTCTCGTCGTTCACCGCCGAGGGATCCCCATCGGGAGGATCCCCGCCAAACAGATGAGGCAAAGAAAAGCGTTGTGGCTCCGGATGGCTGGTGCAAAGAAAAAAGGCGGTAAAAGAGGCAACTCGCAATCTAGACTTCGGAGTCATTCGGAGACGGTAAAAAAGTAACGAATAGAGCGGAGATGCATTCATGGGCGTCCCGCATCTGGCGGGAGAACGGATAGATTCGGATCCCAAATTTCATCAATGCCTCAATATCGTGGCGTCGTCTGCTTCACGCTCGCTTGTTCCTGCTTTACCCGTCTCGTTCCTGCCGAGACTCATCTCCCTCGATTATACGTACATGCGAGTACATGTAATAAACGGTGGAAAACGCAAGTCACTTGAGCGCCCCAACAAGTTCCCCGGCAAGCGCGGACGACAGGCCGGGCGACACGTCGGCGACGTTACCCCGCGGCGACGAATCCGAGCTGCCCTCACCCCCCAACACTCGGACTGCCAGCAGTCCACGGCAGCAATCGGGACAACAGGAATTATTTCTTTCAAGCCCCCTTGTCTCTCGCTTCCCGGGCTGGCACCCGACGCTCGCTATCTCGGCTGGCCAGGCCTCGTTTTATTTCTAAGGCACTCCCGCTCCTAGGATCAATTCATCTCCCTCTGTTCTTCCCGTCCAATTTACAGACCCAAGGACGACGTTATTACTCCGAGTTATACCGCCCTCAGGCCCACGGCCCAACCACCAGTACCGCGATATCTCGATATCCCACGCTCGTTTATTCTGCAAGCACACTCGCATTATTCCCGGCTTTATCTGCATTCTAAACTGGTAAGCATTACCTCATGCCTTGGATTATAGAAGGCGCGACGGTGCCTTTCCTGATTCAAGGCTCCTACCTTGTTCTACTCCCTCCCTCCCCCACATCACTTACATCGCTCTTTCCCAAACGCGCCCAATCCAGTCACACCCATTTTTCACCGCGTTTTGTTTACTCTGTGCCACCTCTTTTCCGTCATCGCCAATGTATCCACGCTATCTCTCACCTTCATTTTCTCTCTCGTCCGTCGCCTCCAGAGCGAAGAACTGACATTCGCCGGCCAGCACCCCTCCGACGTCATCAACCCCGTCCGGTAGTTCCAAGAGCTGCCCCGTGCGCCGCGCCGAAACTACAGGGGCTCCCCAGCACGCCCATGCCCTACGGAGAAGGTTGATCTCCGATTGATCAGTGCGACCCCCAAGTGCCAGATCCGGACCCAAGCTTCCAGCCCACCGATTACGACGCGCTGCTCTCGGCCCGGCGCTCAGACGGCATTCATACAATGTCGCCCCCAAAATTCTCCAGCCTGCGGTCTTCGAAACGCCGACCGTCCTTTACGATCCCCTTCAGGGACGACTTGGGCCTCTTCGGGTTAAGATACGAGAAGACCATCCAGGCTGAGCCACCCATCCTCGTTTCGGCTCCGAAGAGCCCCAGACGCTCGGCTTCCATCACGGCGTCCAGCCCCGCCACATCCTTCGCGACATCCAGCTCCTCCCCGATCGCCCCACCTTCAGAGGAACATCCGGCGCTCCGCAGTGACTTCTCCTCAGAAGTGTCGAAAGAGGAGTGGAAGCGGGTCTCTGGTGTCAGCCAGTCTTTGTCCACCACAACCACGATATACGAGGAGGGTCTTTACACAACCGTTTTGTACAACAAGGAGCTGGAGCTTGCGGCTCACCACTCCCCTGTGGCACCAGGGGTCTTTGGGCACGTGGAACTTGCGGAACCGAAAGCTGCGGATGGCCACACCTCGCCCGCCAGTGTCAATTCCGTCGACTCCCGCGAGCACCCGTCATCAACCCCGCAGCGTCACGCCCCGCTCCCGCTTTCATCGCGGACAATTCTACCTCGAGACCCGTCTCAACAGAATCGGCCTTCTGTCGACCAAGACACAGCCGGCACCGTTGTTTTGTCGCGGAACATGGCTAAGAGTCTTAGCTTCCGCGGCATGACGGCGAATCGGTTGAAGAAGAAGAGCATGGTCGAGATGGGGTCCCGCGATATTAATAGCTCGATTCCATCCCAGGCCGGTGGAGAAGCTCGATCTCGTAAAAGTGGCGACGACGCTAGTCGGCGACAAGGTTTAGGCCAATCTTGTCCCGATGCGGCTACTGGAGGGGATGATGCAAATCAGCGGCCGCCCCACGGACCAACTGCGTCGCGTCACCAGCCCGCCGCCAATCACGGCAGTCGTGCCGTCCCAGGGAGCGACTTCTCCCCTATCTCCGTCTCGATCCCCACGGATAGTCTCCTGGGCGAGGATTTCCTGACCAACGTCAACTTTTCGAAAAGGGGGAGTCTCATGTTTGGCGGCAAGCGCGCCGTCCCCCGCGAAATCATGGCCGAGCAGTCTAGCCAATTGGCCGCCGACGTTGTTGAGAAGCCGCCGCGCGCGTTTCCCCTTGTGAAGAACAAGCGGCCCGACGATCACAGGGATAGCGCTGAGCCCAAGCCGCCTGTTGCGGCCAACGATACTGTCAAGGGCGCCGACAACGAGGCAGTCAAGAACGCCGCAGACGACGCCGTCAAGAATATCGCCGACGATGCCGAAAAGGACGCCGCGAACGAAGCCGTCAGCGACACCATGAACGAAGCCGCCAAGGACGCCACGAGCGAAAGCGTCAAGGACGCCCCCAACGGCGCCGCCAAAGACCCTTCCGTCCATGCTGTCCGCGATACTGCTGATCCCCCCAACGATGCGACCGGCGTCCCTCCGGCAACGCCCCGGTCACCAACGAATACCCGCGTCCTCTCTAGAGATGTAGAGCGGGAGTCTCAAAAGGTGAGGTCGCTCTATGAAGTCGCCGATACCATCGATTGGAAGCAAGGGGCACCTCCCTCTAATGGAGAGCGCCCTTCATCAACCCCCGGAGGCCCCGTCGAGGAGGGCAAGCATGACACGTACGATTTCCTTGGTTCCCAGCGCGGCTGTTTGTCATCCTGATCCACCCGGTAGCTGACCCTCACTGTAGACCAGCACGCGGCAACTCTACCGGTCGAGCTCTAGCGCCGGAGCGAGCTACAACTTCAAAATCCGCCGACTCTTCGCTCCAGTTGCCAGACCAAGTGAGACGAGAGTATGAACTGGCCGGCGGTGTGGAGGACTGGGAGGACGTCGACGGGGCCGACGTCGACCGATACGGATTCATCCGACCGCGCCACTTGAGCCCCCACTTGAGCCTCCCGACCGAGAGGACTGGCCGACCGACTTCGAGGAGAAGGAATCTCTTGAGTCGACGCGACCCGTCCGAGCTCAACAGCGCCCGGGTCCCAAGAAAGGTGTCGGCAAAATCCCTGCATACCCAGGCGTCGGAACTGTCAGCCCTCTCGATGCGATCGTCGCTAGCGGCCCTGCGACAGGCGACTAACCTGCTTCCGCAGAATAGGAGCCGTCGGATGGCAGACGAGGCGGGCGAGATGCTCACACACACCCCCGGGCTACGACACATCAACGAAGATGAAGCGGCCGACCAGATGTCCGAGTCCGTGAAACGGAAGGAGTGGGAACGGGCGGAGAAGTGGCGCAAGATGGCCAAGGTGGCCAAGAAAGGTGCGGACGGTGGGGGCATGGAGTTTGAGTTCGACCGCAAGCACCCGAAGCTCGTTGATCGGACGTGGAAGGGGATCCCCGATCGGTGGCGCGCCGCGGCGTGGTACTCGTTTCTCGCCACGAGTGCCAGGGGGAGAGAGGACGCTCCTAGCGAGGAGCACCTAGTCAATGAATTCAGGCGTCTGCAGTATGTCTCGTGCGAGGATGATGTCCAGATCGATCTGGACGTCCCGCGGACCATCAGCCAGCACATCATGTTCCGGCGCAGGTACCGCGGCGGGCAGCGGCTGCTCTTTAGGGTTCTCCACGCGGTGGCTCTCTACTACAGCGACATCGGCTATGTCCAGGGCATGGCGTCGCTTGGGGCCACGCTGCTCTGCTACTTTGACGAGGAGAAGGCGTTTGTCATGATTGTGCGCATGTGGCAGCTGCGTGGACTCGAACAGCTGTACCAACACGGGTTCGAGGGCCTCATGGCATGTCTTCGGGATCTCGAGAAGCGGTGGCTCGCTGGGAAGGACGTGGCCAAGAAACTGGTAGGTGCTTTCTGACAACTCGTCGCGGATAGGACTAACATGTGCTTCAGGAGGAGCATGGAATCGATGCGACGGCCTTTGGGCCCAAGTGGTATCTGACTCTATTCAACCTCTCGATACCGTTCCCCGCGCAGCTACGGATCTGGGACGTATTCCTGCTGCTCGGCGACTCCCCGGCGCAGCCCAAGGCGGACGGCGCGCCGGCGGGCCTGGACGTCCTGCACGCGGCGAGCGCGGCCATCATCGACGCGCTGAGCGAGACGATCCTCGACTCGGACTTTGAGAACACGATGAAGGTGCTCACGTCGTGGGTGCCCATCAAGGACGAGAACCTGCTGATGAAGGTGGCGAGGGCGGAGCTGAAGTATACTGGTAGGAAGAAGGGCTAGAGGGTCTTTTTCTGAACCACGACGCCCCGACGGGCACTACTTTTTCCTTTGTGGCTTTGTGATGGGAGTTTTTTTGGGGATTCGGGAATCTTGATACCCTGCGTTGGCTGTTACGTTTAGGTCTGGAGGGAGGTTAAGGAGCGGAGGGAGAGGCTAGGGAGGTATATGGCTAATTGTGGAGGTCGTTTTGGTTGGCGTGAGGGATTGGATGGGATGTGTTGTTGTACGTTTATACCCGCCATTCTACATGGTTTTCTTTGTGAGGTGGGAACTGCGGGTGAGGGTTTGGCTCTAAAAGACGGCCGTGGTAATGAGGGGGTAAGCAGGTTAGATGCTGGAATACAGTATTACGAACAGGTTTGCGTCTGGTTTCGTGCGGCTCATGGGGTTCGCGTACGTGCTCTGGGTGGTTTACGGGTGTCTAGGGGCTGCTGAATGGGCTGGAGCAATGGTGCGGTGCGTGAGATGTAGGTGCTCACCCGGTGTCCCGACGTGTACGTGTCTTGGACAGGGAGGTATCTCCGGGTTTAAGGTCCGCGGGTAGGTTTTGTGTTTCGGGTAGGGGACGGAACTGAAGCCGTGGGCCTGGGGTCGAGCCGAGTCGGCTGGGCTGGTTCTGGGTGGGCTGACGGGCTTTTATGACTGAGCGCGAGGGGGTGAGGGGGTTGTGGAGGAGGGGCGGAGGGGTGGGAATGGAAGAGTAAGGGGTGGAACGGTCGGGGGTGACGGTGTGATGTGCTGGACGATGCTGACGGTAGGTTCGAGGGCGGCGGAAGAAAGGCTCCGGCTCGTCCTACGGTGTATCTCGTACGTCTTTTTGGTGTCTTTGTTCTTCCGTCCCGAGGCCGTGGATGGGGCCCGCGGAAGTGGACGACACGCTCGCTGGGGGCTTATCCTGACAAGCCGCTCCTAAATCTAGACTATCCAGCGAGAGGACGAGACCACCGTGCGTTCATCCGGAAGACTTGGCTCCCGTCTCGACTTCCACAGAGTACGCGTAGCTCACCAAAGGCAGTGGTCGTGGCGGCGAGGGTAAAAGGTATCCAAGACGGCTGGCCGGATTCGCCGTGGAACCATGACGCACCACAAGTATAGCGTAACGAACAATGACCGAGAGAATTGACCCCGGTGAAAGGTGATCTCCTTGCCTTCGTGCTGCGTTTAAATTGCGATTTGCCCTCTTCCTATTCCCATCTGCGCCGCGACCGTCTCGTTCCTTGGCCCCTTTATCCCCCTGGCTTCCTCCTCCGTTTCCTTTGTTTGGGTTCCAGCGGCGTACGAGGAATACTGCGACTAGCCGACGCGGGTGCCCGATCGTATAGATTGGGAGACGGGCGGTTTGGACTGGGCTAAAGGGCCCGTGCTACGCATGTACAGTCTATACCGCGCGCTGCTGCAGATTGTTCTGAGGATGGAGAGAATGTGGCGAGGTGGAGTCCCGCCTCTTCCGGCGGTTATGAGTTTGTTCTCTGCCATTGGGCTCTGCGTGAGAATGAGAGAGAGTAGGCTATTCGGCGACGGATGGGATCGAGGGAGCGGGTGAGATACGGGCTTGCTCGGAAACAACCAGGCCCTCGGGATCATGGATCACCGAGTACGCCGTGAGACTCGGGCGGATGTCAACCCTGATGCTGAGCTGCTTTCCTCCCATAACCGATAGGACTTCATCACCCCTCGCTCTCATTTCGCCCCGGCCTCGGTCAGCACGCCAGACGGGACGGTTCGTAACCGCCCTGACCCGAGTACCTGCGAAAGGAGATACACAAGCTAAGCAACCACAGAGCCGCTACTCGCGCGGAAAACACCCGCCCCGACATTGCCTGCTCTCTCGCTGCTTCCAGAGTGCGGCATGCGTGGAGCTGAAAACGCCCCATTCTCGGCACGAGGCTAGGGCAAGCTCCACACATTTCCCGAACCCGGTGAGCGACGGCTCCCCGTGCCGGAGGCTGGGAGGCTGGGATGCCAGTCTGCAGAGTGGGAAGGCCCAGCGGCCCCTGGCCATCTCGCTAATGCGGGCGCCGCAGTTCCTGCGTCCGTTAGCCTGTCCTGTGGGACGGGACGGGGCCGCGGCAGAACTCGGCGCTGCGCTTACAACACTAAAGTACCTTTCTCGGAAGCCCGTCCCTGCCTCTGAATCTCCGGACTGCACCCGGTAGCACAAGCACACAACTTGCGCCCGCGGGACGGGGAGAAATGACCTCTCTTACATGCGTATACCCGTACACTCAGCCCTCCTTCACATTTACACTCACAGCCATAACCCACGAAGTCACAGCTCACACGACAAGACAAAGTCCCGAAGCACCCCCAGCTCCGATACGAACCCGATTGGGCCCCCACCTGTTTCAGACCCCCCCGCCTTCCACCCCGGTCCCGACAGGGGACCTGCCCCTCTTATTCCCGTATCCGTCCCTAGCAGGGATGGCCCCTCTTCCGGATCGGGGGCGCGGCGGGGGCGCGACGAGTCTATCATTACCTCGTACTCGAGTACCTTCGCGCGTGGCCCTGAGGACGGAGTTGCTCTTTTGGAAGGCTTGCCGGGCGGAGCGTCGGGGTTTGTTGTAGCCGGGTTAGTATCCGCAAGGGTCGGGGCGGGGCGTTGCCTCTTTGAGAAGGGTTTGCGACTCCGTAATATATCGAGTGCTCCGTCCTAGGTATGTGGAACGGGATGGGAGCAGCGTATTCGGCCGACGGGGACACAGGAGAAACTGGTAAAGGCGTGGGTTTGGGGCGTCACGTTGACAGAGGCCAATGCGGGGGTAGCCACACCTGCTCGGGAAGGACAGTTATCTTCAAGGGCAGTCGGACATCACTCCAGCCGCCATGTTAAAGAACGCATGGCGTTCCTTTGTTGGTGTGGCCGATTTTGGCATGGTGCATCGCTGGCCCGGTGTCTCCCGTCGCGAACTGATAGCGGCGGGGGGCCCCCGTTTCATCGGGGGTGTCGTGGGTCGGTCGAGATTCCTCTTCGAGAGCCAGGGCTGGGTATGTCTTGTCTTGTCTTATCCGTGGCAGCACGGAGATGGCGGATTTGTTTCTCAGGCGTGGTGGAAGGGTGCTTAGCCGAAGGCTCGCTGTGATGCAGCTTGGTGATATCGAGGCCTGTCCCGGACCACGAGACGCCAAGACCTGGTCCAGAGGAACACGGCGCCCCGCCATCATCACTGGCAAATCATAGCAAAGTCCAGGACTTAAGGCATAGCCAAGTCCGCTCGAAGATCAACAAAGCTCCGATCCATGATATGCCCATCCCCCCGCCCCCCCCCGCGGCTGAGCTTAACGGGATCGACCCCCGGACTTGCCCCCCGTCCACGATCCACCCACCGGCCTGAGAAACCCGGCCAGATCGGGTTATCGAAGGCCATGCGTTTGCCCAAAACGAGGAGATGGCTTTAGGCGTCGTCCGTGTCCTGAAGATTCACGCGCATCATGCGGTGAGAATCCCGAAGGCGGGCGGGGAAGCATTGACCGGTCTCGGGGACGAGCTCGAATCCCCTGATATGCATGCCCACCGTCCACTCCACACCGGCAAGACTACTGAACCTCCAAAAGGGGAAAGCGAGCAAAGAGCCTCCCTGCGAGCATAAATGCCCAACCCCACGCACCGCCGCCAAGCCGCCGCCGCCAAGCTAACGCCTACTAGCATTCCCAATCCGGCCACACCGTCCGCTTCGAGTCGTCTCCGGCCAGTGGGCCCCTTTCAGCTGCGAAGAGGTCGTCGCCCGCCGCGGGGTGTTCCCGCTTATCTCCGGGCTATTTTAGTGTCCGGCCCGGGGATGGCGGTTACGGCTGGCCATGTAACTGGGGGTCCTCGGTACAACGTTGTTCTCCAATGCCGATGTGCGACCGCGTCTTCGTTGTTCTTACTTCACGTGAAAGGTCTGCCCCCGCGCCGATTGGGGTATAACGGGCGATATTAGTAGGTCCGGGCGCGCGGTCTCGAGTTTCTCCTCCCCCCACCTTCTCGTGGCCTGCATGCCTGCTAAGAATCCGGGGAGTGTAACTCTCGGGACTCTAGTTCTGGGTCTGTCTCGGGCTGCGTTGCTGGAAGGGGAGCCGCAGGCTAACCAAACATTGGCGCATTCTGGGTCCCGAATGGGGAAGTTTGGGTCGTGCCTGGATTCAATGCTACCTCGTGCCTGACCCTAGCTTAGGCCCCGAGGCATTGACAAGACATTATTCGCCCAGGGAAAGCCGTGCGGGGTGCTGTTGAGATATGCGCTCATCAACCCCTCCGGTTGCACTCGAGATGACCCTCCTGCTGGCTTTTTCCCTCCGAACAGGGGAGACGACCCATGTCCCTCGGAACCTTAACCGGGAATTCCCTGCTCAATCCAGGGCACCAACCCTGGTGACACCTCCAACATGAAACATGCATGGGTAGCATACAAGTAGAGGCATTGCAACGACCGAGCCGCGATCGCCAATGTCGTCGGTCAGCCGCGCAGGAGCCATCCCTCACCGGGCGGGCCGGGTATTCCTCCATCCCGATGTCTCGCTCGCGGGACTGAGGACCCCCATGCGCCGTGGCACCCCATGATTTCCGCCCGAGTCATCTCCTTGTGCATTGATCCGCGACCGCTCGGGAGATGATTCCTCGCTGTTGGCACATGTCTCTCGGCCATTGTCGAGGACCAAGCAACGGGCCACGGTCAAAGACGCCGCCAAAACAGGAAACAAAACAGATCCTCCCGCCCCGAGTAACATCCCCAGCCTCCCAGCCTCCCAGCGACGCGCCTGCATGTATTAGCACGGGGACCTGCAGGCGCGATCTTCGTGTTCCAGCCCGGCGCCCATTCTTCGGTCGCCGGGAGACGGTCCGTTCCCGTGCAAATACTCGAACGAGAACGCCTGTATTGCTTTTTTCTTTCTTTTGCGGTTTGAGGTGGCGGTCGACTCCCGTCCCTTAATTTCTTGCGCACCAGGGTCCCGCGTGCCACACTTTCTCTCCTAGCATGTCAATACAGATACTCGATATGTCTTGCCGAGTCCTCCGTACAAGGACCGAACATCGCCAGCATCACAAGCCAAGAAGAATCTCTCCGGCCCCAGCACCGAGCTTCCCCGTCAAGGCTAGCGCACGCGGAGCGCCACCGAAACGGGTGACTCTTGGCGGGTGCCCCTTCCCAACGCGGCCTGGACTCTCGACCATCTCGACCGGGGTCGGGTCAAACAGGGGGCTTGGCGCAGTGATCGGATCTCGTTAATCGGAGTCCGGCCAATCGCGGTCGGAGGGGAGCCGGAGAGGCCCCGCTTGGATCTGGCCTCGTTCTAGCTGCGGTCGCGGCGATCGTTCCGCGACGGATTGAGAGACCCTTCAGGCCTCTGTTCATCCCGGCGCATTATCCCGACGATTGGCAGCGCGGATCATCAGGGTGCCAGCTAGTAATGTCTCAGCCGCAGCGCAGCGCACGGATAGAACCAGACCAAGCCGGCGCGTGACAAAAGGACGGACGTCACCGTCCCGTGAGGTTCCGTACCACACCCTCACCCTGGCAAAGCGCCGGCACCATTCGCCAAAGCTCTCCGTATCAACCACCAGACGCCCATTACGCCGCCAACCCCAGCTTCCCATACGACCCCACACGCGGGCCTTCCCTTCACCGAAGACGCACGTAGATTCCCGGGTTCCACGGCGCCGCATTGCACGAGCCTGGCAATGGCATCCGGCGCTAGGAACCGTGGCACTCGACCCATCCCTAGCTCTATGTACAAGGTGACGGACCACCGAGGGGGGGGAGGAACCCCGGGAAAGGGCAAGGCGGTCGCGTTACACGGGTGTAAGTCCCGCGAGAGCCCTTCGCTGGCCACGCAGCGACAGACGTACGGCGTAATACCTCGCACAACGTCTCCCGTCCCGCACCCACCCTCCTTTTCGTTGTCTCTCCTACCCCCCTGTTAATCGCCGAACGAGTAACGAGGGACATCCCTCCCGGCTCACCACTCCCCATTCTGCTGCGCTGGCGCGCTCCCCTCCCTTCGCCCTTCCCCTTTCAAGGGCTCTACCACCCATCGCCCGTTCCCTCTGCCGTAATAGGAAATGGGACGGGGTTCTACTTTGGGGGTGGTAGCAAAGGGAGGGACGGGCTGTGCTTCTACTGGACACGTCTAATTTTCCTCCTTGCTCCGCAGAGGTTTCGTAGGCCCGACGAGCCGCGGGTAGGAGCTCGGTAGGACGGTAAAAGTGGGTACCCTTCGTGGAATCCGCGGGAAGCTGGCAAAACTATAAAGGCTCGGATGCGACAGCAGGGAATCTCGTCTCGTCGCGAAGGTAGTCCTGATCCTCGATCGGGTCGCCCCTTTTCCGTCGACCCATGGCCGATGTTCGCCAGGCAATTACAACATGCCATTCGTCTCCGGGCTTGGCGACCTGCGCGGCACGGCGGGCCAGAGCCACCGCAAACAACGGGTCCCCTCGTGGAATCGACGGCGAGCCTGGAGAAGTCGCCGGATCGGCCCCTGCATTGACCAGAGCTCCCAAAGTCCCGTGATGCGAACGCGGAGAATTTATACATGCGAACCAGGATCACCCCCTTTCTTCCCTCCGCCTCCCAAGTCCAAATTAATGGCTCGGGGAAGGACGAATGATGGGGTTAAGACCCTCGCGGTGCACAAAAGTATGCTCCCGCGTGGGAAACCTGCTTTGGTGTACCACGAGCTCTTCGTAACGGGCGCCCTCCTTTCCCCGTATGACGATATTAGCTTTCCTTCCCTCTTTCCCGGTCGTGTCACCCGACGCAGAGGCGGGGAACGAAAAAAAAAAAAAAAGGAAGACAAGAGAAAGTCTCCCAGCAAATCGTCTCGTACGCCCGCTTTACGAACCACACTTGGCGCGGCCCCGTCGCACGTAGTACGTTTCACGAGGGACCACACTCAGTTTAATTCTGGGTCCTTGGCCCGTTCCTGTCTGTCTGGGGCGCTAGGGGACCGGATTGGGCGGCTGTTTCTGGTTCGCCGTGGAGTGGATTCGCCCATGTGTCTCACATGCGCTAGCGTTCGGAATGTTTGAATCTCGAAGACTGTTGTTATCGGGCCCGCGTCGTCTCGTTCCGGCCTCGTCCTGGAAAGTACGAGGTATTTCTTTCAGATGACGCATGGAGAAGAGCGTAGGAGGGGGGTGGTGCCCACCATCGGCCACCCGACGAGGCCGCTTTTCTGGCCGCCCACGCATACGAGGCCCATAACAACACGCTCGGATGCCCCCGCGTGCTGCATCCGCCGCGATCATCAGGTTGCATGGCCGAATGAGCAGGCGCCTCGCGCTCGCACTTTCGCGGCGCCCCCGCTCCAAGATTCCATGCATCCCAAGACGGGGCCTGGGCTGCATCCGATCGCGTTTTCTGTTATTGTTTTTGTTGTTTACCGTCGTCCCGTCAGGGCGGTGTTTGGCAGGATCGGCCGTGCAGTGCAGCGTGGGATCAGGGCAGCCCCGGCCGCTGGGGTCTTTTTCTCCCCCTCTGATACCGGCTGAGCCGAGAGCCCCTGGCTCTCCCTTCTCGGGCGCACCGGTGGGTTAATCGCGTAATGCTTGCGGTCCTGGGCCGATGGACGAGGCGGTCGAGGCGAGACAGTAAGAAGACCGAATAACAAGGCACTGAGGAAATCGAACGGACCCCCACGGCCAGAGCGGGAAACTAATGATTGGCCTCAACTTCGTCGTCGACAGCTCCTTCCCTGGTACTCTCATATTAGCAGGCATTTTCCGTCCGCCCTCGGCTCATTCCCGTATTATCCATCTGCCTGCGCAGGACTTTGTATCGACTCTCGTGCCGGCTGATACAGGAACCCGCTCCAGCGCCCCCAAGTCCTCAGCGGTACTTCGCCCCCAGCCATTCCGCAGGCGGTACCTTCCCCGTCTCACGCCCACTCTCGGAAGTCATCAATTCTCCCTCGCCCCTTCGTCTGCCTGTTCTCGGCCTCCTTCCCTCCTCGCGGTCGTCGTTTCCTTCCTTCTCCCGTGGCCCCCGCGGCTTCCTTGCATTCTCCTTTCCTCCTTCCCCCTCTCCACCCGCGACGCCCTCCCTCGCTCTTTCCACTTCCACCCCCGTCCCCGCCACCTTTCCAACTTGGGCGCAGCGGGCCCCGTCATTCGCTCAGCCAACCCCATCGCTACTTCCGCTTCTGGACGACAACGCGCATTTCCTTGGCTCTCTCGTCCCCTCTTCTCTCGCAGTCGACAACCTTGCCTGGCCCCCCAACAAGGCCCCAATATATGTTTATTTTTCGTCCTCGTTCTCCGCACTAAAAAGGCCCTGGCCGTTTTCTCGAAGGGGGGCCCGCTTCCTGTCGCTCTTTTATGACCCGCGTCCACCTTTTTTCTCTCACCTTCTCCCCTCCGATTTGCCTTTTTGGTCCTCGGCTTAGGGCTAGTTCTCGGGTCCACTCCACCTTGGGTTGAATCTTATCTCGCTTTTCCTTCTCTCCTCGCGTTTCCTTCTTACACGCCACCCGCCGAAATAGCCTTCGCCTCGCGCTGTCAGGCTACCGCGTCCTTGCCTAGTTCGGACGTTCACACGGGCGGCGAACAAAGCTTCGATCGTCCCTGATAGCAACCTGACGTCTGCTGTCACGGGGATAGCTGGGCTGGTAAGCGCAACTCACCACTGGTCCCGCTCCCGAAAAAGCACGCCCGAGTCTCAAACGCGCAGGAGCGGCGCGGTTCCTTTGTACCCTTTATGCTCGGCGAACCCCCGCTCACCCCGTTTTGATTTCGACGGACTTCTTTCCCCATTCTTCTCGAATTCCAGTAACTCCCTTTGTGATTCGGCCCATACATACATAAACCTCTTAGCTGTCGTCACGAGCAAGGGTTCTGGTAATAGCCCGCCCTCTTAACCTACCTGCCTTGTCCCGCCTCGGTCGCTCGCACGCCCCTCCTTTACGTCCCCACACCCCCCCTCTCGACCGAGACCAAGAGCTCCTGCCGCTCCGAGTCTTGAGAACCCGCAAAATCGAGCGCGCACGCATACACAGCGGCCTGCCACTTTCCCCATTACCACCCGGTGCGGGGCATTATATGGTACTCACACCTCCAGCTCCCCTTGCCTTTGCTCTGATCGACCCTACCCTGGCTCCTGCTCTCCCGTCCCTGCCTACCGATCTTGGCCGCGGTCCCGCTTCGTCGCAGTGAGCGTCGTGGAGTAGCGCCCTTCCGCCGCACGTCCATCGTACAGCTCTCATCCCGACCAAAGCGCTGAGAGGACACCGCCCGTCAGTGCCGGCCGTTGCTATATTAAGAGGCACTTGTTACACCTATGCGGCTTCAGGACCAATGGCCAGATGAAGTTGGCCTCGTCCATCTTGCGGCTTCTTAATCCACTTCGCCTCTCGACACAACTGCACCTGGGCTGGCCGTCATATCCAGCTTGCTTCTTGAGAAAGGGTATCTCCACCTCGCACCCCTTGTGCTTCTTGCTTTTTTGGTCTTTTGCTTCGGGCCTCGCGCCCACACGTCACCATCTTTACTTGACTCTCCTGTGTACTCATCTACCTGCTTCAACCTGCTTTCTCCTTGACTTCGCCACACGCCCAATTGCAGCCCTCCTTGCTGTTCGCTTACGCCCAGCTCTTCCATATGACGATGCTTACCGTCAAGCAGTCCACGCCTTACGCCTTCAAGTCGGTTAATGATATCCCGACGCCTCCCTCGACAACCCGACCGTCGCCTCTACTGACACACCGAGACCGCTACAAGACACCCCCAGGAATAGCACGGTCTCAGAGTCCCCACAAGCAGCCCATGTCGGCCCACCATCGTGGCCTGCCCCCTCCGGCGGCCATAACTCTTCCTCCCCAGGGGCAGCCACCTACTTCCGTCCCGCCGTCGGCGCCAGCCGTCGGCCACGCGCCGCAGCCTCACCACCAGCAGCCTCCGCCGCCGCCGCCACCCTCGCAGCATCAGCACCAACAACCACAGGCGCAACATGCTCAACCACTCGGCCAGCTCCCCCCACCACCAACCCAGTGGCAGGGTTCCGAAGATGCGATGAGAAACTGGCTTCACGCCAAGGCGGAAGAGGACCGGAGGAAACAAGAAGAAGAACGCACTCACCAGGAATCGTTGCGACTCGAGCAGCGAAGACTCGAACACGACATCTTAAAAACGTCCATAAACGGCGGCATACCGCCTCCGATGATACCCGTCGTCTTTGCAGGAATGGGTGGAGGCACGCTTCCCCAGGCAGCCCTAGACTGGGCACAACAGTTCATGGCCTCTCAGGCACCAGGTCACCCGCAGTTGATGCCTCCGCAGGGCGGTATGGTTCCCTCAGAACGACGTCGAGACTCTCAGGGGCAGCTATATCAGCACTATCAGCCGCCCGCTCCTCCCGCTCCCGGGGCGCCAGGCCAAGTGCCGGTGGCCGCGTATCCGATTCCGCCGTCTCCAACGAGAGGGAGAGGGCACACAGTCGCGGGTCTCCAGCCGGTACCACGTCAAGCCGGCCAAGTTTCGAACCTGCCACACCTGAACACGAACGTTCCGCAGCACGCGCACCACCAGGAACACCAGGCAAGCCCGATATACTTCCACCACTGGCAACCCCCGGCCACGCAGGGCGACGGCGGCGCCAGTCAGGCAGCCGGGCCTTCTGGTTCGTCCAAGCCCAAGAGAAAATCTACTCTTGGCTGAACTAACTGACGCACCTTGGTGAAGGAATAGCCGAGCCGCCGAGGAAGCGGAAAGCGACTAGCCTACAGCACCCACAGCCGGCGCCGCCGCACAGGCGGTCACCACCATACCACCTCCAGTCGCAACCTGGCGGGCTGTCGAATCCTCCTCGGGGACTGAGGAGAGGCCACCAGCGCCAGCAGAGCGACATTTCATCCTACAGGTACCGTCACGGTCAGCAGGAGGGAGTTTCGCCACCGACGCGAGGCTCTTCGCCCGGCCAGTCACAGTTCCCAGCGAGGGACAGCACCGGTCCGGAAGGCGGGAGGCCGAGGAGCAGAGGCGGGCACCCGGTCTCTTCGCTGCTGTCGAGCGAAGGCCCCGGAAGACAGGATGTGTCCAGCGAGATGTCGCACGGCCAGACGACCAAGAGTGACGAGAGCGAGCTCCGGCGGGAGCATTCACTGTGATGGGGGTCGGGGGCGATTTTCTCACGGTAACTCAGCTACGGGGACGACGGATGATGAATCCAGGCACGCTTGACGATTTCACCAGCCACGACGCAACTGCAAGACGAACGCGACGACGAATTCCCTACGCCATTACCCGGACCTCCTGACGATTCCCGCTCTGGCGGGTCCATTTAGCCACGGTCTCGGGCCAGGCACAGGGTGCTCGAACCAGTGCCCGCTTGGATGGCTTTCGTCATGCAAGGATCAAGGGGCCAGGTCCGGAGTGGAGGTAAACATGGCTTTTCTCTCATTTTTCACAGGTTTCCTTTTTTGTCTAGTCGGTGCATTGTCTCGGGAAAGCATTACGATTCGTCTTATGTATTTTTGGATTTGTTTTGTATACAAAGAGCGGGAAATAGGAACTGTATTATTGACTTGCCTTTGGAGGGATACTCGTGGGGAGGGGTCGTGATGACGATGGAGTTAATAGGGGTTGTGGGGCCGGATGCGGGGGTGAAGAGCGTTCCTTTGGCGAGGGATAGGTCGCTTGGTATGCCTAGATGAAAAAGTGTCACGATACCCCTGTTGAGGGCGAAGGGGCGATGAATGTCGAGTTTCTGTTTTGGGCTGTGAGGTGCTGAGTACACCACAATAGGCGTGTCGTGGTTGACTTGCAGCGGCGGCTCCGGGAAGGGGCATATGTCGATGGTGGGGGACGGGTGGCGTATTCGTGTCTGATGGCTTGGCGAGCCTAGTTTTTGACATTCTGTGCTTTGCCGATCCTGAGAAAGGAGGGGTAATACCAGATTGGGGGTGTGGTTCGGGTCCGGGAATGGTTAGTGATCAGCGGGAAAGATGTATCACAGAGTATAGTGGAAGGCGAGGGAAGGTTACCTTGAAAGGGAAGGGAAGGACGGAAGCGGGCCTCTCCGTGGTGTCTACCTCGCGGCGCTTAGACATGGGGTATCGATTCCCGCCATCGTATTCCGCTGGACCCCTGCGCTTCCGGAGTTATGCACCCCCGAGGGTGAGCGCGATGTATTATTGGCTCCCGGAATCTCCGCTCACGCCCACGGCCTGCGTGCCGGGACACAGAAGTACAAGTAGAAGATTCGGGGTCCGACAACGTTCTGTGCCCGGGGATATCGGACATCGGTAGGCAATGCCGTCATGCGCGGCGGGGATTCCGGAAGGGGCCCGAGGGGGGGGGAGCAGACCAGGAGGCGCCGGGAGGAGATTGCCGTTGCTAAATATATCCCGCTAAGCGCCCATGCCCGCGGCTTTTCTTTTGCGGGGGTGCACGGACCCCGTACGGCACGCGGGCGCGACCGGATCGGGAAGGAAGTGGGGGAGAGGAGGGCCGGGGATGATGAGATGTGGCTGGGCTGGGAAGGGAGGGGTGTGGTCTTCGGGGAATTTTGGAGCAATGACCGGTTTTGCTTTGTGTCACATCTCACTTTCGGGGGGATCGGGGTTGGGATCTTTGGTTGTGCTCGTCTTGGAAGTTCACGCCGTCGTATGGTCCGGGCGGCTTGGCGCGGCGGGCCCCCATTTCACGTCGACACTCCGAATGACACTGTTCCCTATTCCCTTTTCGGGCAGGCAAGGCAGCACGGCGGCAACTTGGATCCTTCGGCTGCCGAAGACGGCTCCAAGCCCCGATCCTCCCGATCCCCTAATGCCACCCTCGAAGGGCCGCCCTTGCGTTTCCGTCGCCAGTCTATTGGCCACACCCCTTGCCGCCACCCGGATGTTTCCGTCCAACCGGACGGGCCGGGCGGCTGGGGCGTCTGTGCGTCAAGGGAGGAAGGAAATAAGAGGAGGGAAGGGCGCCTGGTGGGGGTGTCACAGCGAGCTTCCTATTGGCGGCCCGACGGTGTGTAAGTTGGTCTTCATCCGATTTGGGGGCATTGGCTTCTGCTCTTTTTGAATCTAATGGCGGGTGACATATGCAGAGGAGGCAATTTATTGAGACCAAGGGGGAGATGTGAAGACGTGGCATGAATCTTCGTGGCCCCCACACGGCATGGAGGCGTCGGGGGCCCAGCACCTTTCCGTGTCCTCGCCAGACCTCCTCCATGTCCACATGTCCACCTTAGACTGATCCGAACGGGCCTCGAGCCGAGACAAAGAGAGAGGTGGGTTGGATACCGGATGAAGTGGAAGAGGGTTGCCGCGATCGAGTCTAGTGAACAAAGACGGGAAAGCAGCGCTGTCCTTGTACAAGCTTTCCCCCCTCGCTCGGGAAGATGAGGAATAGAGGGGGTCATGGAGCTCTTCAGCTGAGTTATTTGATATCACGGATGTCCTTTAGGAGTTTATCCCCGTCCTCGGGCCCGAGGATGCAAGGGCGGAAGATCTGTCAGGGGTAAACTGTGCCGTGATCCCCCTTGCAGATTAGATTAGCCTCCCGTCCTCGGCCATACGTAGGCCATACTTGTTTCTGGTATCGAAATGTACGCGTGAGCCACAGACCCCGACCCAGCCTCGATCTCGACACCCTTCGCTTCCCATTCCACAGTCCCGCTGCTCTATCCCGCCCCGTCCCGCCGTGGCGCCAGCTCTGAGGTCGGGAGGATAAATGCAGTGAGCACAGACGGGTCCGAGCCCACATCATCCCGTCCTGACGCGCCTTTTATATTAACCAAGGGTCGCAAAGATACACACCCGGCGTCTAGCTCCATCCTCTCCGCCTCTTAAAGCCTCAGCTCCAATCTTGGAAGAATCCCAAGTTCCTAATGATCTTGTATAGTTGTACTATAGTTGTACTTTATATATAAGTAGTCCGCAGCTCGTGCCACCCGCCGCGCCTATTCAGCCCGGAACCGAGAATACAACTCCAACCCCGGCACTGTCTCATGTGTAGTGCAATGCACAATCACCCGCAGCAAGCCAGAAAACCAACAGGGAACGAGGTTAAGACCACTATTTTCTCCTATTCCGCGCAGGGTAGCTGGCGTGGCGCTTCCTGGAGCGGAACAGAGGGAGGAAACTCCATTCCTCCCGGAGCCCCGGAGCCCCGGAGCCAAGGTGCGGAAAGGAGCCGAGAGGGGAACGCCTGCGTGCAACGGTCCGCCCAGGAAACCTCTCAAAGAAACACATACCAGCGCGCCGTGCGTGAGACCTCCAGAGCCCCATCTTGCTCCTCCCGTCCGAACCAAACCTGGTATGGGACAACGAGCAACTTCCGACATTAGGACCACCCCCGAACCGCAGAGAAGGACGAACAAGCGGACTCGTCAACATCCAATGAGAAAGGGCGCATGGTTTAGTGGTATAATTCTCCTTTAGCATAGGAGCGGTCCCCGGTTCGATTCCGGGTGTGTCCAACTTTTTGGCTCCACTCACGACTTCTCTTTTTTTTCTACCTTTTTTTTACCCTTTTGTTTTTGGGCTGGATACGTTTTATCCATTACGGGCTTGTTTGTATATGTCAACCATCATCCATTATTATTTACTTCCATAATACAAAATCAATGGTATCAAGAACCCCCAATCCATTCCATTCCATTTCATCCTATTCCTATTTCCAGTCCTGACACCCCGAATCCCCAATCCCCAATCCCTCCTCCCCTCCCATCCAGTGAAACAAATATCCATAACCCGCGCCCATCTAATTTACCAACCAACACGCGCCCTTTCCAATCCCCCAAATGCAGTGCCGCAAGAAACACAAGCCAGAAATCCAAAGCCAGACACCGAAAGAAGATGAAAAACGTATCCGTCATGCCAACGTAGATCTCACCCCCCCTAAAGCAGGGCAGAAGAGAGACGTAGAGGAAAAAGAGAAGAAGGTACGACAGAGAGAAGAAGGAGGATGTGCTCCACCCAGTCTATCCGTAACCCCCCTCCCACCAAAGAACACCCAGGTTTTGACAGAGGAAAGCGAGGAAAAGAGGAATAATGCAGCGAGAGCTCTCAGAGGCCCCTACCCCGACGGCCTCTTCGTCAGCACTTTCCTCTCCCCCTCAGGCATCTGCGCCTCCGCCTCGCCCTCCTCCGGGCCCTCTACCACCTGCACCCCCGGCCTCTTCGTCAAGTTTCTCGGCTCCCTCACCATCACGCTCCCCTCCGACTTCGCCCGCCGCGCATCCCCTCCTGGCGGCGCATCCCCACCATGCCCCGGCCCAACACCATTCCTATCCCCGATCGCCCCTTCACTCCCCTGCCTCCCATGCGCCGCGCGCCCCACAAACCCCGCCGCATCCCCAACATACGCCTCCAGCTTCCTCCTCAACACATCCGCCCTCACCGGCTTCGCAAGGTAATCGTTCATCCCCGCCGCGAGGCACTTCTCCCTGTCCCCATGAATCGCCGACGCCGTCATGGCAATGATAAGCACCTTCCTCACCGCGTCGTCCTCGTCCTTGCGAATGACCTTGGTCGCCTCGTACCCGTCCAGAATCGGCATCTGCACGTCCATGAGGATGACGTGGTACGGCGTCCCGGCAGCCGCCTTGTCCCGCAGCCCCTCGACGGCCTTCTCGCCGTTCTCGTACGCGTCGACGTTGGGGTACCCCAGCCGCCGGACATACTGTATCGCAATCTTTTTGTTGATGGGGTTGTCCTCGGCAATGCAGATCCGAAGCTCCTCCTTTGGTATCCGCGACAGGTCAAGGAACGGGTTCGGCGACGCGGCGGCCTCGGACTCGGACGTGTCGACGGGCGGCGAGCTGTCGTTGGTGCCCACCGACGCCGGCGACGGCGGCTGCGTCCCGCAGCTGTCGCCCAGCGACGCGTCGCCCGACACCCGGTCGAACGTGACGGTAAACCACGCGCGCGTCCCCGCACTCTCGCGGCTCTCGAGCTTAATCTTGCCCTGCATCATCGTCTCGATGAGACTCTTGCAGATACTCAGCCCTAGCCCGCTGCCGCCGTACTTCCTCGCCGTGCTGGCGTCCGCCTGGCTAAACGGCTGGAACAGCCTCGCGAGCTGCTGCGGCGGGATCCCGATGCCCGTGTCCTCGACCCAGAACGTCAGCCGCACCTTGTTCTCGAACTCCTGCTCCAGCCGCGCCCCGATCGTCACCGACCCGGACTCGGTGAACTTTATGCTGTTGCCGATCAGGTTCCCGAGCACCTGGTGCAGCCGGATCGGGTCGCCATAGATGAGCATCGTCGGGAGGTTGATGTCCTGGATGATCTTGACGCGCTCCGTCTTCTCGCGGTTGCTATACGACACCGCGCGCACCACCTCCCGCACCATCTCCTCGGGGTTGAACGCGCTAATGTACAGCTTCATCTTGTCCGCCTCCATGCGCGAGTAGTCCAGTATATCGTTGATAACCGTCAGCAGCAGCTCCGCCGATACCTTGATCGAGTCCGCCATCTCCAGCTGCTCCCGGTTCAGGTTGCTCTCCGTCAGGAGCTCCGAGTTCCCAATCACCCCGTTCAGCGGTGTGCGCAGCTCGTGTGACACGTTGGCCAGGAAGATGGACTTGGCCCGTGCCGCTTCCTCGGCCAGCTTGACGTTGCGCATCGCCTCGGCCTCGGCGTTCTTGGCCTTGGTCTCCGCCTCGAGCGCCTTAGCGAGCGCGTCCTTTTGCAGCGACAGCGCGAGCACATACTCGGCAGAAACCTTCTCGACGGCCTTCATGGCGAGGGCGTTGGAGTAGCTGATGCAGATCTGGTTGACAAGGAGCCTGAGCACCGTGACGTTCCGGTCCGTGAACGACCCCGGCTCGCCTTCGAGGTAGAGGACTCCTAGGAGTGGGGTGTCGCCGTATGATATCGGAATGGCAATCACGGACTTGCTGAGCGGGTTTCTCTGCAGCCACGCCTCGCTGACGTTGCCAAACTGCTCATCGCACAGTAGGTCAGGGATGAACACCACCTCTCGGAACCTCGCGCATCCCAGAACGACATTCTCGGCAACGAGGGAGGTCCCCTGCAGGGGAATCCCCGGGATGTGAGCCGTGGCCCCCTCCTCCGGGTCCCCGCTGGCAGCGAGGCTCCACTCCTTCGTGTCCTTGTCGTGGACCACAATGGACGCCAGCGTCGCCGAGCCGCCACACGTCTGCAGTATCGCGTCGCACATCGTCTTCAGCAGCTCGTCGACCTGCAGAACCGACGACATGGCCTGCGAGGAGAGCAAAATCGCGTGGAGATCGATCATATCGAGCGCCGGCAGCCCCGCACCTGCCTCCTGCTGCAGGTCCATCGAGCCCCGCCACGCCCCGATCCTATCTCCGTTGGTATCGGGAACCCCATTGTCTGGTACCAGACCATTCTCTTCGTGCGTGTCGACATGTCGGTAGGGCTGGACGTGCGTAACGTCGGGCGCAAAGTCCGTCTGGACCGCGGTATCCATCACGCGCGAGCTGGCGCCGGGGCCGAGCAGCAGGGCGCTGTGCTGCTCCTGGATGAAGTCGGCCACGCCACATGCACCAAACTGACGGTACAGACTTGTAGCGTCCCGCAGCATCGCCCGCGCGGACCTCTTTGCCTTTCGCCTCAGGAAGATGGCCGCCAGCAGATGGCTGCCGAGCGCCTCCTCAAACACATAGTCTTGTCCCGAAGCGTGGTCGAGGCCCTCCTCGCAACGTTGGACGGCGGCGCCAATGTCCCCGGACAGCTCCTCAATCTGCGCGTCGAGGTACTTCGACCATGACACGTAGTTGATATTGTCCACCACCTCCCAGTCCCCAATCTTCTGCCTCAGGTCCTTTATCTGTCGCACCACATCTACAACCTCCGACCTCATTCCGTCCGTGTCCGCCAGCGCGGGGTCCTGGAGTTTTTCAAACACCCTCCCGGCCAGTGCAAGGCCATACGCGAACATGGTCGACCGCGTATTTCGCAACGACCAGAGCTTCGGCAGGTCCGGTAGCATCCGCGCGCCGACTTCGATGGCCTCGTTATAATGCCCATAGAGGTAAAGCACGACGACCTCAAACGTCTCGTACATGAGCAGTGACCGGAGGCCGTTGCGGGTGTGGTCCCGCAGCCACTGCTTGTACGCGTTCATATCATGCAGATCGTCCGACAGGATGTTGCTCGGGTCTCGCGTTTGCGTCTTACCCTGGAGCGCGCGGCAGGTCTGCCACACGCCAAGAAGAAGCGTGCCGCCGCGAGAGTCCTGCTGCCAGTTGGAGATCTCTTCGCACGCATATTCACAGTAGGTCTCAAGATCCGAGCAGTTCTCGCTCGCAAAAAGCTTGGAAAGCGCTGAGGTCCCGACGCTTAGGATCGTCGAGATCCTGTCCCCGGCAGCGGCGGCGTAGTCAACCAGGCCTTCCATCTGGGTCACGATACTGCTGAGGGGATAGTTGATGTGCGCCAAGAAGTTGGCAAACATGAGGTAGCCCCTCGACACGGTGAAGGGATCGTGGTACCTGTCTAGGAGCTCCAGGCCCATGCTGCCAAGGTCAGCCGCGAACTGGACCATGTTGAAGCGGGAGAGCGCAATGATTGCAAAGTGCAAAAACGCTATCCCCGACTGCGGGAACCCCCCCATGGTCAGGTGCATGTTGAGCATGGTCATGGACAGGTTGTAGAGCTGGAGGGTGTCAGTCCACCAAGCCGCGCTGAGGGTCTCTACGAGGACAGCTCCGATGGAGGCAACGGGCGACTCGCTCGGCTCTCCGTCGGCCATGAGCTTCTCGCGGTCCGTGGACTGGACCTTGGTGGCGAGCGTCGCGAACCACTCGTCACACTTATCAAAGGTCGGCTCGTGATCTAGCTCGACACCGAGAGCGGCGAGGCACTCCTTGAGGGACCCTAGGGTGGAGTCGGCATCGCCGCTCTGCGCGAATATCCTCGACTGTAGAACGTATGCAGGGGCTTGGTCGAGCGGCGACCGCGCGCACTTGAATACCGTCGAGAGGAGACTGTTGGCCGCCGCGTGGTGGCCCATGAAGAGGGCGCATTCCGACGCCCGGAGGTACAGCTGCATCGTCTCGTCGTAGGATACGTCCTCGGCGTCGTCGGTCCATGGATTCGGTTGCAGCAGGGCCACCGCGCTGCTATAATACTTGGCCGCCGTCGGCCGCGCGCCGTTCTCCGTCGCGGTCTGGGCGCAGTCGAACAGGATATCTCGGTACGGTCGCCGTATCTTGATATGGCGTCTAAGGAGATCCACCGCCTCGCAGATGTGCTGGACCGTGCTGCCTCGCGACCTGGCCTCGGATCTATAGTACTTCATGAGAGTCTGAGCAATCACAAAGTGCATCTTTCTCGCGTTGCACTCCTTTAGGGACCGAGCAGCTTGGATGTATCGGTCGTGAGCGAACCGGAACCAGTCGTCGGAGTCGCTCGGAACTAATATGTACGCCTGTATGGCAGCTTGTAGACCCTCGACGATTTCTTGCTGCGAGGACGGCCTGAAGTAGAACGCATGGCCGTCCGCCTCCTGGGTTTGTTCGACAAATTCACCCGCCAGTAGCCGAGTGATTAAGTCGAACGAGAACGACTGCCCCAGCATGGCTGCCCACGCAAGGATCGCACGAGACGCCCGCGGCAGCTCGCTCAGCCGGCGCGTGATGAAGCCCGTGTCGAGGACGTCGTAGTCCTGCTCGCCCCGGAATTGGTCAAATAGCTTGTCGAGGTCGAAATGCCACTGGCTGTCCCTGTAATCGTACCAGATACACCTCTTCCGATTGCAGGCGTTCAGCATCTCGCGCATGTAGAACGGATTGCCGGCGGTTTTGGACTGGAGAACCAAGGCCAGAGGTAATATCTCCTCTTCCGACCTGCTGAGGGTCGTCGACACGTACTGCACAATGTCGTCTTCGCTGAGCGGTTGAAGGGCAATCCGGGTGACTACCGGCGCACCCGGGCGTGAGTGTTGATCTAAATCGGGCGGATGGATGACACGCTGGATCTTCTCTACCGAGATCTCATCCGGCCGATGTGTCAGGATGATAACCATCCTCATCCTAGTCCCGATTATCTGAGAGATGAGATCAAGGGACTCATCATCCGCAAAGTGCAGGTCGTCGATGCAGAAGCAGATAAACGTGTGAGACGTAAACATACGCAGGACGTCCAGGAAGGTGTTCATGAGCCTCGTGGTCTTGGTCGACGCGCCGGCGCGCAGGAAATCCTGGGAAGTCTGGCACGTGGCGTTGGCGCTCTGGGAAGTCTTCGTCGACACCGCTGGGGAAGACCCCCGCCTCATAGGCCTCGGCCGTGACGAGGACGCAGACACAGACCGGGGCGGAGGGGGCGACCCTGACCCTGCCTCCACCTGGCCGATGAGGAACTCCGGCAGACCGAGAAGCTTGTGAAGCATGGGCCAGACCGGCCGCACGTACTGCTTCACGGCCTGGTGGAATGGCGTGTCCGTGTTTCGCTCGGCCCAAACCTGCTTGAATATCGAGGACAGGAGCTTGAGCAGCGGCCCATAGGGTGACCTCCTCGCTTGGTCAAACTTGGCCGTGGCGCAATAGCCTTGACGCCTAGCCTCCGCAAGCACGGACTGCACCAAGCACGACTTCCCCAGGCCAGCAACACCCTCGATGGTTATGACCTCGCAATGGCCGCGTTGTCGGAACTTGACATTCCCTAGTTGGCGCGAGAGGCTGGACGTGGATGACTCGACGGCGCTATGTCGACTTGTGTCGCGATCCCCAAAGCTATTCTCTATGGAGCTCTTCGACTCAAACGATACGGAGTGTTGGCGTTCCCACGGCCTCGGCACTCGATTTATCGGGCCCGAAGCAGGGGATGGTGTAGGGTCGTCATGGAAGATGGTCGGCGCGTCGCTTGGGGCCAAAAGGAAGTAGCTGTTTTTCGAATTCCTGGGATCCGAGGAGATGGTCTGGGTATAAGAGCTGCTGAGCCTAGTGTTGCCGTCAACGGAGCTCGCGCCCTCGCTGGAAATATCCGCGGCGTCAAGGAACTCGTTTGATATGCTGGAAGCGTCGGAGAAGAGACCCTTGCCCTTCTTTCCGACAGAGTGAGTCTTGGCCACGCGCTCAATAACCCTGAGGATGCGGCTCCGCTCCTTCTCCCGCCCGATCATGGTCGACGGGAGCATGAAGAAAGCGGAGACATCCTTCGTACCGATGCGCAACTCCTTCAGCGAGGCCCAGTCGCAGTCGCGCACACACTGCTGGACCATGGCGAGGTCAAACCGAAGCCCACTTACAGAGTGGTAGCGCTCTGCGATATTCTTCGCAGTGCATTTCTGTATGATCCTCCCGATGACATCGGGCACGTCTATCCTGATGGTGGACACATTCGGGACGCGCATCCGAAGAACTCCTTGCACAATGTCCAAAGGCGTCTCGCCCTCAAACACGGGCTGCTGTGCGAGGAGGGTCCATAGTACGATGCCAAGCGCGTAGATGTCGGTCCTGGTGTCGGGCTCCGAGGGCATGCGGCCGGTCTGCTCCGGGCTGATGTACAAGAGTTTATTCTTCGCGCCGATCTCCCTCGAGAGCGACAGCCATCCGGTGCTGGTCAACCCATGCTCGAAGGACCTCACGCCGGACCCAAACGTTATCAGCCGGACCTTCTTGGCCTCCTGGTTGTAGTGGAAGGAATCGCCGCGGATCTCGCCATGTATCATGCCCTGGCTATGATGAATGATTTCAAGGCACTGCGTGGCTCCGATGGCAAACTCGAGGAACTCGTTCAGGCCGATGGGGTCGTCGAGGTTGAAGTCGGATCGTATGTGGGCTTGGTAGACGTCGTGGAACTTGCGGGCGCGATAGAAGGCGGGACCGAGGTCCATGAGCCTATACAGGGCATTGTAACCCGGGTCTTGATAGATGCTGACGGCGATGGGACCGCGGTCGCCAGGGTGTGCGGTGAGGCGGATGAGATCCAGGGGCTTGATGATGTGGTCGCCCTCGGGATCGGTGGTCGCCACCACGTTCCTGGCGATGTGGAAGGCGCGCTCCTCCCTGAGCACCTGGTACGACAAGCGGGCGACCACGGGCTCTTCGAAGTATGATGTCTGGGAGGCAGATGACGAGTGGGCGGGCGGTGTGATTGAAGACGAGGCGCTGCTCGAGTCGGTGTAGAAATGTGGCGCGGAGTGGCTTTCGGACGGCGACGGTCGGCCGGACTGGTATCTCGAGGTGGAAACCGGGCTCGAGGCATACTGAGAGGTGCTGGAGGTATACGGAGAGATGAAGCGGGTGCCGCGGATGAGCCTGCGAGAGTGTCAGTGGATGCTCCACCTCGCGGGGGAGGGGTAAACGGCGGCGGGCGAGGCTCACCAGACATCGAAGCTCGTGTGTAGGGGGGGCTGCGACTCGTCCCAGTTGTACCCGGCGATCTGGCGGAGGCGCTCGAATAGACGCGGAGGGGGGTCCAACAGGTCGTCGGACAGCATGGCGGCGCCGTCCATCTCGAGGCGTTCGCACGGGCACGCGCTCACGAAAGGCGGGACGGAATCCCCTGCGGTGGGCTTGGCAGGGTCAGAGGCTCACTTCAGGTCGTCATCGGGGACCACGGAGAGCGAGCGGAGATGGCTGTCGCGACGTCCCATCGGCGTTGGCAGATGGAGGGAAATTCGAGAGGGAAGGCTGGCGGTCGTTGGGGATGGAGACTGTTGGTCGAGGGGGGAGCGGATAGTCCAAGGCGGAGAAGTGCGGCAGTCAGCTCTCCCGGAGGTCCACTCCGGGCTTCTGTGGCCAAAATTCAGCGGTACGGTGGGGAAGCACGGCGGCGGGTGGTGAGTGCGGTGCGTGGTTAATGGGTAGGATAATCCAGGGCCTCCGTGGCTAGCGGGCAGGGTAATCAGGCACATGGCCCCGCGGGGTACAGAAAACACCGTGCCGATACAGTCTTCTCCCACGCGGGCTGCGCGGGGGGTTTCGCGCGGGAACCCTAAGCTTTCGCACGGAGCATGCAAGTCACCGCATGGCCACCGTCGGCGGGTAGAACCGAAGGGAGCACGGGGTCTCAGGACAGCCGCCGAGGGTCGCCGAAGTCTCCCCCAGGGAAAACGAAGACGGACAACGGAAGCGTGCGACGGTACTCGCAGTGCTAGTCGAGCAAGCAGACAATTCCCGGTACCGACGTTTGCCCCAGGGCGGAGACAGCACGCAGCTCAGAGAGGCCGGAACTCGGATCCGGGACGGACCTCGTAAGACTTACACGCAGAAATTGACAGAGATGGCGGGACAGGCAAAGGCAGAGGACCAACCCCGGGCAGCCATTCCAACTCCACCTTCCCAACAAGCTTCGGCCGTGCCCTCCCTTGCCCCAAGCGCGCATAAAGCAGGCGATCTCACCTTGGATTCACCAGTCCCGCACCGGACCCACAGAACCAGGATGCGAAGTGGGCCAGCTGGCCGGAAGCTGGCCGTTCACCACTGATGCCGTACTGATATTTCGGGGGCACCGTGGGGGTTCAATTTGCGGTGACGCTCTCGACCCCGCCATGCTGTCGAACTGGACGGTAGGGGAAGGCCCGACGAGTCTCTGGGATTCAATCCGCTCAGCCAACGACTCGGGTGGAGGTGCGCAAAGGGACACGGAGTGCATGGGCGCTCACCCACGTGAACGACTGACGTCGCCGCCTCCCCAGGATTTCTTGGCCCCTCTGGCCCGCCACCAAAACCTTGCCGCGTACTTCAGTACCCTACCCCCGGGAAGACACCTCGGCCGCCACAGGCAGGACAGCGAGTGTGTGGTTGCGCACGTAGCCGAACCGCCCTCCCATTCGTTTTGACCACAACCCGCACTAGCGGCGGACGCACACCGGGATCACACCGACCGGGTGTTCCCAGCTCCTCACCCTCGACAGTTCCCCGCCACCGTTGACGTAGCCATATGACTCGGTCCGGCATCCCAACCCGTCTCCCTCGAAAGCGCAACGCGAGGGACGACGAACACTCCAATCGCTCGGGGCACGTGAACGTCAGTGCCGTTGACACCATCGGCCGCCCGTGGACCGTTGGTATACCGCCTGGTCGCACATGTCGCTCGTAGACACAGGTTTGTCTTACAAGTGCGCGGCCGAGAGCGAAGAAGACGTAGCTGACCTCATCCACGAGACTCAGTGGCACCTCGCTCGCCCGTCACGACGACGCTGTCGCTGTCGTTGTCTCAGGTATATGGCCGGTATTCCCCGTGTTCGCTTTCGTCCCCAGAACTCTATATTCTGTTTGATAAAATTCGTCCTAGTCCTGAGCCAAGTCTATCCAAGGAGCCACGCGCTATATCGTGCAAAGTATTTCCCCACTTGGCCCTAGTATCTTCCCTCCGGACCTAACTCCGGCCTCTCCATCGTCTGTCGCCATGTAACGTGAGACGTATATCCCCATAAGGCCGCTTAGATAAGAAGCTTACGTGCAACCCTAATCGAACCTACACTTGGAGTGAGAAGAAGGAAGCGCAGACTAAGCCTCAAGACCCAGGGTTCAGACGCCGCTCGTCGTTCTTCCGGCCGTTGACGACATTGGGGTAGTTCAGAGTCAGCTCCACGCCGCCGCTGACGATGTTATCCGCAGCTTCCACTCCGAGCATGAAGGAGTGGTCCTGGTTCGCCACCTAATCACCGGTAGTCTCCATTAGCCACATGTCCAGTCAAGTGCGCGGGCACCGTAACCTACCTCGTATTTCCAGCTGCCGAACCGGCCCCGCGAGTGGATGCCCATGGCCTGCAGCTTGGGCAGCAGCTCGTCCAGGACGCCATCTCTCTCGAGGGTGGGCGTGGGATACCCGTAATGGAAGCGCCGGTGGTATGTGCAGACGATCTCGTCGTCCGGCCTGAGCATCTCCGTGTTGACGAGGCCGCGGATGCAATCCATCATCAGCGTCTCCTGATCGACGGGCTTCAGGGAGGACTCTGAGACTTCGAGCATGATGGACCAGTACGGGCCAGTCTTGGGATCCGTCGACGCGGGCTTGCTTCCGTCGCCGTGGAGTACGGTTGGGAGCTTGGTCGAATCGGGAGGCTTGTTGTTCGGAGAGTAGTTTGAGAAGATTGTTGCCCGGTAGAATGGGCAGTTGGACTCGGGGAAGTATAACTGCGGCACGGCATAAGCATCTCCATCACAACACACCATCATTCGTCGATACTCACCCAGCACTTGTCCCCAATTCTCTCTGGACGCTCGCCACGGACGCCAATCCCGACGACGTGAGTGGACGAGTAGAACAACCCGTCACCCAGCCCCACCAGCTCGTCGTCCCCAATCACCCTCGAGAGGAGGCTAACCGACATGGTCGAGATAAGGTTCTTGTACCCTATCGTCGTCCCGTCCTTTGTCGTCACCGTCTTGGACCCGGCATCGATGCTAACAACCTCGCCTCTTTCCCCGAGACGCAGCTTCTCGGCCGGCAGAGTCGCCGCGACAGCCTTGAAGATTGCCCCCGTCCCGCCTCGCGCGGGGAAGCGGAACGTGGCATTGGGTCCCCAGTTCCCCGCCGTCTTGCCCATGATGACGTTCCTCACGACAGTCTTGACGTCCGGGGCCGCAACTCTTTCACCGAGCCAGCCGCATTGCATCTAGGCGTCGTCAGTGGGAATGTTCATACTCGCACCTCACTCATTCATGGCAATCACTCACACTTTCGACCGGGACGGCCCACACCTTCCAGTTGTAAGGCTTCATGAAGATCTCCGAGATGCCGCTGCCCATCATGCGCTCTATCCACTCGGCAAAGTTGGCGGGCTTGTCCTTGCTGGTCTGATGCTCCATGGCGGCGTCGATCATGGCGTCTATGCACAGCGCCTGGTCCTCCTTTGGTATCATGGAGATGTTGTTCTGGAAGGGGTAGGGGACCCACTGGCCCTTGTAGCGCACGTAGGAGATGCGCTGGTGGCGGTACCAGTCGTCTTCCCGGGGCAGGGCCTCGTGGAGGCAGTCGTCGAAGTACTTGTAGTGTGAGAAGATGACGTGCCCTCCGACGTCCCAGAGCTGCTTGGTGTTAGGGAACCTTCCTCAACTGAGAACTGAGCGAGGAAAGAGTACATACAAAGCCCTCGGGCGTGGTGTCAGTCGAGGCGAGGCCGCCCGGCGTCTCATTCGAGTCCAATACCAGCCATGATGGCCCGTTCTATTATCGGGTCAGCTCTGGAAATGTGAGGTAAGATCGGCGTGTAGAATACAATCTGGTTGAGACGTTTGGCAGCCCCAAGTCCCGTAGGACCGGCGCCTATTACCAGCACGTCGACATTGCTATCCGAGCAGTTAGCACTTGGCCGTAGAAGCTACAAGCATCGTGAGGTATAACATTTGGAGAGCCTGGATCTCAGGTGGTCTCATTTGGAAGGCGGGCCAAGTGAGCGTTTACATACAGTTGAGGAGCCATATCAATTTGAGTGCAAGGGTGCTTGCCCCCTGTGGATCTGCGAGGAACAAAAACAACGACGACCCGCAAGTCGTCTTTGGAAAAAGAACCGGTCTAATACATGCAAACGACCGACAGGGTGGACGTGGAGCGAATACCGCCAAGAGAGAGGCAATAACAATACCCGTACAGCGTCTACTGAGGCCAAAGGGAAGAAGTCGGCCGCAGACTACAATACATAATGGGCCCCGATATGAGGCAAGCGAATCCTGGCGCCATCCTTCGCAGCCAAAACAGGAAATCCTGGATCGGTCCTCTCAGGTAGTGGGGCGGACAGGGGGTGGCCGCCACGACGGGACGTGAGCGAATCACATCTTGCTCGCCCCCTGCAATTAAGCTGCGACCTGGCACTTGCGCGCTGTGCCTGACCCACTTTGTCTGTGTTACGGCATTACGTGGAGGGGGGATTTATCCGTGCAGGGCAACCGTGATCGAACCTCGATGAGCACGGAACACTCTCGCCGGAATAGGACGTTCAGCTGTGACTTAAAGCCCGAAATCATCTCTCGGTTTGGACCTGTTATAAGTACAAGGCCTGAGCCACGGAATGGCTCCGTCCTCCCCCTTGAGGCAGAGACTCATCGCGAGCCCTGCATTTGTCGCTCGCCTAACCGCGTCTCGTATCGAAGCCAGGACCTCAGTGTTTCTCTAGCGGTTTTGGTTTTACTTTAGAGTGCGACGGGAAACCTAAACCTACCGATGCCCAGCGGTAGTCCGAGCTAAGATGGGATCGCGGCGATGATCTACACGGCATCGGCTATTAGCTTGAAAGCGATGACGAAATGCCGGGCTTCCAAGATAACAAAAGAAAAAAAATTGAAGGTTCCTTTCCTCAGAAGACTGCCCACGCTCAGTGCATGTATTGCCGGCCAGGCGCCCTTTGTCCGTTTACCCCCCTGCGGCGTTCTCGTTCATCAGCCACCGGCCCAGACCAACCTAGCGCGAAGTACTTGTAGTCGATCCGTACAGAAGCAACAGCGAAACAAGCCCTTCAGCTCCCGTTGTCCCGAGACACTCGCATAAAAAAAACCACTCGAAATCCAGGGGTCCGTCGTCTTCACAGAAAACCCAAGCAAGTCGCGAAAAGACTCGGCCGTGACCCGCGAGACGCACGTGTTCGTGCGATCAAGACCCCTGGCCTGCCGCTGCGACATCGGCTTTTAGCCGCCACCTGGCCCGAACCCAATCGGCAACCCGCCCAGACTCCCGCGCCCGGCTGGGTTTTCAGGGCCCGCCGGCCTAGCGCCGAATTTCTCTCCTCGCCAAGTTCATCTTCCGACCGACCTCCGTTTAGTTTGTCCACTCCCGGTCCCACATTCCGCGACGCGCGAGGTGCACGGTGACCATCTTCAACGCCCAGAGCCAGAATATCCCGATCCAGCCCTGTCGGCCGGGGTGACTTTGTCTTGGTTCTCGCCGCGCACGTCCAAGTGTACCGGAGACATCAAAGTCCAGCTCGCGAAGCCTATTTCAACAACGGTGCTTGAAGCTCGTCGCGATGAGTGAAAAGGTCCGCATGTCCGGCGACTCGCCGCGCACGACGGGCAGGAACAGCCCCCTCCTACCCGTCGCCAACCCCAACCCGGACATGAGATTCCAGCCAAAGGCCAAGTCCCAGATCCCAGCAGCATTCTACGTCGTGTAAGGTCCTGGCCCCCGGCACGTCTTCACCCGCCGAGTCGCTAACGGAGCTGCGGGCTAGGTCATGGATATCAATCAGCTCGTCCATCATCCTATTCAACAAGTGGATTCTGGATGACCGCAAGTTCCGTAAGAGCTCCCCTTCTCACACCCAGTCTCACGCATTCTCATGAGCTGCGCTCTTACACGTCACTCTTAGATTACCCCATCATCTTGACGACCTACCACCTTGGGCTGGCTACGGTCCTGACACAGATCATGGCGCGGTGGACGAGCGTCCTAGACGGCCGGCACAATATCAAGATGACGCCCCAGGTCTACGTCCGCGCCATTGTGCCCATCGGCGTGACGTTCAGTCTTAGCCTCATATGCGGCAACCTAACCTACCTCTACCTCTCCGTCGCCTTTATCCAGATGCTCAAGGTTAGACCAACCGACCCCTCACTCCCCTCGCCCCCTAACCCCCTTCCTCTCCCCCACCCCTCCTTTCCCTTAACCCCATTGCACCCAGCAGTCCTAACACACCACAGGCCACAACCCCCGTCGCCGTCCTCCTCTCAGGCTGGCTCCTCGGCGTAACTCGCCCCGACCTAAAAGTCTTCGCCAACGTCTCCATAATCGTCGTCGGCGTCATCCTCGCCTCGATGGGCGAGGTCGACTTCGTCCTTACGGGCGTCCTCTTCCAGATCGGCGGCGTCGTCTTCGAGGCTCTCCGCCTCAGCTTGGTCCAGAAGCTGCTCAGCTCAGAGTACAGGATGGACGCTCTCGTGTCTATCTACTACTACGCGCCCGTGTGCGCGGTTCTCAACTTTATGGTTGCGCTGGTGTTTGAGGTGCCGAGAGTCACGATGGCGGAGGTCTACCATGTTGGGATCCCTGTTTTCCTGTTGAACGGCATGATTGCCTTCCTCTTGAACTTTGCCGCAGTGTCCCTGGTAAGCCCCACTCCCATTCTCATCTCCTTTTACTGCCCAACGCCAGCCCGCAAATCTCGTAACCCCTCTAACACGGCACAGATCGGCAAAACCTCCGCGGTAGTCCTCACCCTCTGCGGCGTCCTGAAAGACATCCTCCTCGTCGCGGCCTCCATCGCGATCTGGGGCACCCGCGTCACCCCCCTCCAGGCCTTCGGCTACACCATCGCCCTCGCCGGCATCGTCTACTACAAGCTCGGCTACGCCGCCGTGCGGTCCCTCGTGGCCGACGCCGGCCGCTGGAGCCGGAGGTCGCTTGCACGGAGGCTACTTATCCTCGGCGTCGTGCTCGCGGGAGTATACTTCTTTTTGGTGAGGGATTATGGGGTGGCGTCGCTGGAGCAGGATCTGGGAGTCATGGGGAATTCGAATAAGCGGATTATGGAGGGGGCGGGGGAGTCTGAAGCTTAGGCTCGTGTTGAGATGTGTTCGCGTTGGATATCTCTTGTTCGGGAATGTGTTGTGCTAGTATGGCGTGCTGTTTTGCGTTGGCGTTTTGAGGGGCTTAACGGGGAGCCTTGACGTTGGATTAATGACGGCACATTGCGGACCTTGGAAAAGCATGGCGGGGTTACAACTAGTAATGAGAATAGACATCATCCATCTTGAGAAGATACGGCAAGATGGAGGCCACAAGCCGGGGTAAGATGGGGGACTGGTGAGCTGTGAGAAGTCGACCCCGGTGCGCTTGCAGACCAAAGCGATCCCTGCACTTGGTAGATTTGCACACTTGACCACCCCCACCCTCACCCACCCTCATAGTAAGGCAGGCGCATGGCAAGGGGAAACCGCAAAGTAGTTGCAGAGTACAGGAGCGCCCTCTAAGCGTCACACCGTGCCTGTTCACATGCCCGAGTTGCTCTTTCAAGACGTCCCATTCAAGGCCCACTGCGTAAGCCTCGGACCCGACTATAGACATGGATAAGACGCTATGTCCGTGGCCTGAACCTCTCCCTCCCAGCGCCGCCTACGAAACCGCCTGCCACATACCGTCGCGTTGAACAAAAACACCCAGGGAGGGCAGTGCACGCGAGTCGCAAACGTCCCCCGCCTCCCCCGCATCCCAGAACATTCACTACCGGCGCCACTTCAAACAAGGTGAGAAGCCTTTTTTTGATCATGTCAATGTCTTCGTTGTTTGCATTGAGCCCGTAAAAACCGAGGTTCTTAAATGCCATTCGGATGCTGTTTTAACAAGCCAACCCAACTCCCCCGACCCAGGATAGAGGAAACGCTTAGAATCCTGCGAGAACACACACGTTAGCAATCGTCCGCAGTCTGCAGAACAACTCTCCCCTCCACCAAAGAGCGAGGGGCCCCAGAACAACGTACTCAGAGGAGTGAAGAACCACCTGTTCTTCCCGCTGGTGTATCGCTCCTCAAACACCTTCTTGACCGTCTTCTTGGCGTCCTCCCTCTGCGAGACCTCCTTGAAAGTGTCGGTCGAAACGACGCCCTTAAGGCCCTCAAGCTCGAGCGTGTACCGCGTGGGCATCAGGTGGTTGTAGTTGATGACCTTGATGAAGGGCTTGATCTTGTTGCGCTTCTCCTGGCGCTCTTTCGACATCCGGCGGGTGATCTTGGAGGGGTAGCGCTCGATGCCGGCGACGACGGCGTGGCCGAACTGGTGGGGCTTCTTGCCGTTGTCGACGGGCTGAAGGATGACAACCTAGTAGAGATTCTCGTCAGCCTGGCTGTTCTTGTCTTCCCAATGTTGCTCCCATTCCCGCGCTGCGCGTCCTCTCGTTGCCATGCCCTTTCCAATGCCCCGTCATGATCCAATGCGGGAGTCGCCCCGATGTATCAAGCTCCCCCCTCCTCGACCTCGAAATTTCGAACCGACGCAAGCGCGGGCAAGCAAAAACATGCTAGGGGGATTCGATGGCAATTGTGTACCTTCTTGCCGGCGTACCGGCCCCGGGTGATGATGGCGACACGGCCGACCTTGAGGAACTTCATCTTGTTCGTCGGGCGGTGGTGCTGGTTGGTGAGGTTGGTTTGGGCTGTTCCGTCGGCTGGGAGGTCTGGAATCGGGGGGTTATTTTCTCGACGAAATTTCGGGTTGTGTGGGTTGTAGAAAATTTGGGGCAAGTGGGTGAAATCACGTGCCGGTATTTTTCCGGCTGCATCCAGCCGGCCGTCAAAGGCTTGTCTGCCCCACCGCGACGAAGTCCAATTGTTAGTTCCATGGCCTGCGCATTAGGTAAGGAACTGGAGTGCTGGTGAACTTGTTCCCAGCTCATTGCCGGAGCTCCCCGTCTCGTCTCATCCGACTTCGGCTCGCTCAACGCGTCGCAGGAATCTCTCATTCTCACGTTAGCTACCACGACACGGAAAAATGGCGCCCCCGACCTACATCATCTCTCGGGCAATGGACCCTATCTTCGCGGTCGCCATTGGAGTTGGAGCTGCCGTGTCCCGCATCAGCCGGGAAGAAAAGGAGAAGGGCAGGACGAACAGCGACACCATCGCGACAGCTCTCAGGTGCGTAGAAGCTTGGGATCTATTAAAGGACCACTACTGACATAAAACTACCATTAGGCGCGTGGGCCTGTCCAAATAAGCATAAAGCCCCGATGCGAACTTCGAGGCCAATGCCCAGCAGGAAATGCGGAACCGATACCCCCAATATGAACGTGCTGGAATAAAATTTACGAAAAGGATGCTATCATGACGCATATGCGGGACCATACTCCTTCTTCATCGCCTCTCGAACCATCTGCCCACAGAGCTTCGCCGTTGGATTGGAGCTCACGGCCAGCCCCTTTGCGACCTCGTTGCCGTACCTCCCTCCCATCGCGAAATCCGCAGCCGCCGCCTCTTCGAAATCAAGCTTCGCCCATCCCGATTCCCGTCTCTCCTTAGGAACTGCCAATGTCGTCTCGGGGTACTTCTTCGCCGTAGCGTGGTAGACGGCAGCACGCTGTGTGTATGACATGGACAGCGTCCTCGCCGCCTGTGGAGAAAGGGGGGTCCGTGGGGTAGCTGGCGACAGGAGCCGTACCGCCTCGTCAAGATCATCTAATATCGTTTTTGCTGCGTTCGATGTCTCCTCCAGTGTCGGGTTTGAGATGAGTACCTGTTCCGAGTCCCCGCCGGCTAGGACCCCGTCTCCATACAGTCTCCTCAGTGCCTGGGCCCGGTTGTTCCTCGCGCTCGCATAGTTAGGGTGGTCCCGAATCAAGGCGTCTAGCTGGGACATCCCGTCACGATACGACGCGACTGGATCGCTGACGGTCTTCGGTTGTAGGTCCGCCAACTGCATCTCAAGTTTCTGGAACTCGATGAGCACCTCGCGCTCCTTCGCGACCACGGCATTGTACGAGGCGGAATCGGTGATGTGCGGGTCGCGGGGCAACTCGGTGTGGATAGAAATTCCGGCAGTCGGGTCGGACTCGGGGTCCTTGATCTTTTGGAGGACATTGATGTCGTTCTTGCTTAATGATAGGTACGCCATGGTGTCTTTGGTACCCAAGACGGAAGTCAAAGATCGATTCGAAGCTCTTTCGCGTTGGGGATTGTGCTGGGGTTGCGAGGAGGATTGCGATGGTTGAGAGTCCTCAAGATATCAGATATGGGGTTGTGCGGAGAGGACAAGAACGAGATTGGAGGGCAGTCCAAGCAGTAGCGGAATTTCAGACGCGGAGGGCGGCAATTAGGGATGAGAGGAGCGAGTAACATGAAATCCTATGAATGCGGAAAGCGCGGCTTTACGGGTGGGCTCGACAGTCCGATGCTCCAGTGGCACCGAAATGCGACTCGATCCCCGTTGTCCATTGACGTCCGGCCGTCGACTGCCGCTTCGCGGGGAGTTACAAGGTACAAGGCCCCACATACGTCAGTTGTGGGCACCTCTGATGATGCTAATGCGCTTGCTCCCAGTGGGTCGATAAGCCGACATTATCAAAGGCGCGGCCACCCTCGGCTCCCCGCGGCTTGCCAAGGGTCCATCCAACGCCGAAGCTGGCCTCGGGGGCTTTCCGCACCGCGCAAACACCACGAGTTTCCGGTCAAATGTTCCCCAAGGTTCGGCCTTGTACCCATCCTCGCGCAATGCCTGGCCTCTCATTCGACGAGCGCGGAGGGAGGATCCGGCGGTGCCGCCGCCAACCCCGCCCCTTCGTTCCTTCCCCGGCCGCCTGTAACACCGGTGCATGGGGAAGGGCCGGTGGGAAAGGGCGGGGTCTGCTACCGCTCTCGCCTTCTCAGGCCGAGCATGGCCGCGCCCGGAGGAGCTTCCCGGACTCCTTCCGCGGCGTTCATTGCCGTTTCCCTGAATTCCGCGCTGGTGGTCGGGGCCCGCTTGGGCCGAGGGGGGTCTTGCTGGGTGACGTTCAGGCAGTCAGCAACGCCTCCCATATCCATATTTGTATGTCTCGCAAGTCATAATAAAGGGCACGCCGTCCGTGATCTTTCTCTATAGCATCAGATTCTTCCATCCTACTAAGTCCCTTGACTGTACGTTGACTAGGATACATACTTACCCCTGCCTCATTTCGAAGACCTATTATTGACTACACTCACCACACCCGTCAACCCTGCTATCCTCCACGAGGCATATCTTCTCCCAAAACACCTTCACTACCCATCATAACAATGGCTCCCGGGGCTATCACCGACTCGCCACCCCAGAGGTCTGCCCCCGTCATGTCGGGGCAGCGTCCCTCTGAGTTCTCCGTGCAAGACCCCCTTCCCAACTTCAAGGGCTACGACCACGTAACCTGGTGGGTCGGCAACGCGAAGCAGGCGGCTTCATACTACACCACACTCTTCGACTTCAAGCCCATCGCGTACCGCGGCCTGGAGACGGGGAACCGCTACTTCGCCTCGTACATAGTGGGCAACGACGACGTCCGGTTCGTCTTCACGTCTCCCGTCCGCTCGCGCCGGCACCTCCCCGAGGACGAGCCCATCACGCCCGAGGAGTCAAAGCTACTTCAGGAGATCCACGACCACCTCGAGAAGCACGGCGACGCGGTCAAGGATGTGGCCTTTGAAGTGGACAACGTCGCGGGCGTGTACAACAAGGCGGTGCAGGAGGGCGCCGTGTCGGTGCAGCCGCCGAGGGTGATCCGGGACGACAAGGACGGCGAGGTGGAGACGGCCGTGATCCGCACCTACGGCGACACGACGCACACGCTCATCTCGCGCGCCAACTACACGGGGCCCTTCCTCCCGGGCTTCCGCAAGGCGGCCGAGGGCACCTCTAAGATCGATATGCCCACCGTGCCGCTGCGGCGCATCGACCACTGCGTGGGCAACCAGTCGTGGAGCGACATGGTTGCCGCGTGCGACTTCTACGAGCGCTGCCTCTCGTTCCACCGCTTCTGGTCCGTCGACGACTCGCAGATCTGCACCGAGTTCTCGGCCCTCAACAGCATCGTCATGTCGTCGCCCAACAACGTCGTCAAGATGCCCATCAACGAGCCTGCCGCCGGCAAGAAGCGCTCTCAGATCGAGGAGTACGTCATCTTCAACCATGGCCCTGGCGTCCAGCACATTGCGCTGCAGACGGACGACATTCTCACCTCCGTGGCGGCCCTGCGGGCCCGCGGCGTCGAGTTCATCAACGTCCCGCCGACGTACTATGACATGATGCGGTCGCGGCTCAAGACGGAGAAGAGGAACTGGGAGCTTAAGGAGGACTTTGAGACGGTGCAGAAGCTCAACATCCTCATCGACTACGACGAGCAGGGGTACCTGCTGCAGTTGTTCACGAAGCCCCTGATGGACCGCCCGACTGTGTTCATAGAAATTATCCAGCGGCATTCGTTCGAGGGGTTCGGGGCGGGCAACTTCAAGAGTTTGTTCGAGGCTATTGAGCGGGAGCAAGAGCTGAGGGGGAACCTGTGAGGGGGTGTCTGGGTGTTTGGGGTATGTGGGACGTGTCGAGGTTGGTGTGAGTGGTGGAGTTGGGCGAGTCGAGCCTACGGGTTGGTGTGGGATCTCGCCGCTCCTATAACGAGATATGACTGTCGTTTCGTTGCCCGCCGTTTGGTTTGCATTGTATCGTTGTATCCTTATTTTCATTTCATTAACCTGAGAAATGGACACGCAATGGAGGACACAGAATTCCAGGATAGCTCCATGAATGGTATCATTTGGTATACATTGGGCGTACCACAGTAATAGTTCGTCCGTCTTCGCGTAAGCCTTGTTTTCCTGAATCCCCACCCCCGTATCTTGTAATATGCTTCGTTTCATTCGTTAGATGCTGCTTGCTGTCGCTGAGCGCGTATTCCTCGCCTTTTTGTACATTAAGGGGGAGGCCATCCACCTCCTCTCCCCAGCCCCTTACCCCCATCACTGTCCGCCGCAGATCCGGCCGTTCCCCTGTAGAAACCAGATAGTGTACATTACCCCAACTCCACAAACAACCCCAGCTTATTCAATCGATCACCATCTCCCCATTCGCAGGCCCATCCGCCCGCCCGTCCGCCTTGACCCCGTTCTCACCCCCCTTCTTCGCCACCTTCTTCAATCCCGCCTCGCACCCGGGGCAGTTATGCACGGTCTCGTGGCAGAACACATCACAGTCGATGCAGAAGTGGCTCCCGCAGAGGCCACACGCGTACCTCCCGCTCTCACTAACACCCTTGACCTCGGGCGGCTTCGCGGCGCCCTCCGCGGCCCCTTCGCGGGAAGGCGGCTCAGGGAAGGGCGCCTGGCACGCGAAGCAGGCTACCGACGCGGCGGCCTCCGACCAGGGGACCTCTAGGAAATTCCGGAGGGGAATAAGGTGGTGGTATGACCTCGCAAGATGCGTCGACAGAATAAGCGTCAGCCCGCAGGAAGGACAGTCAGCCGGGATCCTGCACACGCGGGTCCCGCACCGCGTACACTGGTAGCCCTCCCTAAACGGCGTATTGTGGCACGCGCAGTAGTTCACTCCGTCCGCAGACGCCAGTGTCCGCGAGGGGAACCCCATCATCAGCAGGCTCGCCGCCGCCTGCTCTGCCGTCCGCGTGACGGGGGGCGTTGTCTTGTCGAGGAGGAGCTCGCGGAAGTGCTGCTCGTGCAGCGCGACGTTGTACTGCGAGTCGTCGCCGGCATTTGTGCGCCGGCAGATCTCGTCGCAGATGGCGACCTGGGCGGAGAGGCCTATTATCGAGACGCGGACGCGGTCTTGGATTAGGTGCGCGATCGTCTCGTGGATGTCGCCTGGGTCGGCGGAGAGGATCGCGGCGGATATGATGACGACTTCGCGGGTGCCGTGGGAGGGGGTGTTGCTATAGACCAGGATGCGGCTGTTAGCCACTACTCTCGATGTAGGAGCCACGACGCGTAATAGGAAGACAGAGAAGGGGATAAGGCTGGTGCTGTAGAAAGTACTCACAAGAGCGTACCCCGACACATCTCCAGCGCATTCTGCAAACTCGGCACCCCATGCGCCTCGCCCCCCTTCCACTCATTCAGCTTCTCCAAATGCACCGCCGGATTCCCCCCCATCTCACTGATCCTAACCGCAATCCCATCCCTCATCCCCACAACCCCCATCTGCGAGATTGGATTCTGCTCAAAGTACTCCCGCACGAACTCCGCCGCGTACACCATCGCGAGCCGGTACCTCGTCGGCAGCATGTCCTTCTCCGCCATGGCGAACGACATGTCGATGACGAGCACCAGGTGGCGTATTATGCCGCGCTGGAGCGGCGTCGTGTCGCGGAGGAGTCGCCGCCGCTTCTCGGCCTCGAGCGCCTCGGCCATGGAGAGGTTGCCGTCTACGCCCTCCACGACGGTGTCCCAGCTGCGCTTGACGTCCTCCCATGCCGCCTTGCCCGACTTCTTTCCCCCGCGCCGTTTCGAGGGGTCGGCGTCGGCGCTGCTGACCTGGTGGTCCATGAGGTCGTCGTCCGACAGGTCGTCGGCGACGTACTCCGCGTCCGAGTCCGACATGATGGCGGTCGTGGTGGGGTGGCCGGTTTAAGTACTCGATGGGACGCGACGGGATGAAGCCTGGGCGGAAGCTCCTTTGGCGGCTTTGGGATGGCGGTTGGGGGTCGGGGAGGGTTTGTCGCGGGGGTTGTTGGAGGTTGGTCGTGTGAGGAATGTGCGAGGCTGTTGGGAAAAAAGGTGGATGACTTCACAGATGGAGAGCTACAGATATTCTTAGGTGGGGTGGAGCTTTGTATTGTAGCCTTGCACTAGCCCCTGCAACAACCTTAATACTCAGCTCCTCCAAAGCCCATCTATCCACGCACAAGTCAACCGGCAATACCACGAAAGAGCAAGACAATTCCGACAAAAAGATCGACTATGTTCATGAAAAGCCATATGCATCCATCGCATTACACATGATCCTCACATGGATTACTCGCTACCTGGGGTATACTACGAATCCGCCCTGAAAATCAGCCCATCAAACAGAACAATCATGTACCCATATCCCGCTCGCTCGCTCGCGTGCCGTCTTTTGGCCACATCCATGCCCATCATCCAGCTCTACCGGCGGCGCTCCCAACCCAGCCCCCGACCGAGAACCGTCCTGTATTACCTCCCCACGATGTCGACCACCCCCGCCTCCCGTCTCGGTGTATCCGCACCCACTCATACCGTCCGCTCTCAAAGGCGACGTAAATGAGCGTACGAAGCGTAAATTAGGAGCTCCCCCCTCCTGCCGTGTGACCGTTCGTATCCGCATCGTCGAGGTCGTGTAGCGTAGGCGTCACGTCGTCGTCGTCCGGGAAAAATCATATCTTCGAACGAAGCAACCAGCGCAGAAGAAAGAACTCTGCGTCCTCAGAATGTGCGAGGAGCGATAAAACCAACAAAGTAAAACAACGAAAAAAGAAAGGCCGCCATTTGAAACCCCCCAACTCCAGATGATGAAATCCCGACAGAGCGGGAAGAAAAGCTGAAACACGTCTAACTGTCTCGTTCCCCGGACCCCCACTCATGTCTAGGGGTAGGTGGTCCCGACGGGGACTTGCCAGTCGTCCTCGGTGATCGACGACCAGAACATCCAGACCAGGACGACGGACACCAGCGTCAAGAGGGTCTGAAACAACGCGCCGTCGATCTTGCCGTCGGTGCCGCTGCAGATGTGGGGGCTGGCAATGTAGTTGATGATTTGTCCGCCGGCAAAGAGGATGGCGGCGGCCGTGATGTAGAGCATCGGCGCCCTCTCGCCGAGGATCCGGAGGACGAGGATGGCCTCGAGGACGAAGAAGGCGACGATGAAGACGAGAGGCGCTAGTTGATAGAGGACATAGAGTGCGATGTTTCGGTTCGGCGACTCGTAGCTGCTGTCCCAGTATCCTGTCCACTGCAGGCCCGTGTCGAGGGCAATGTAGCCGGTGCCGATCAGGAGGATGCCCGCGGAGCTCACCATGAGGGCCAGTGAGAGAGGCGTCCCGTCGTCGATGATCTGGAAGCCGACCACGGCATTGAGCATGAGTATCCAGGTGGTGGCGGTGATCAAGCCGATGTGGATGGCTGAGAAGGCCTATTGTCGGGACAGCGGTCAGTCTCTGTCACTCCCAGAAGCCAAATGTGTCTGTGTGTCTGGATAACTTACCACCCGGACTTTCCAACCTATGGGAATGTCGCCAACGGAGAAGACTTCGCATATCGACATGAGAAGATATCCCACGAGGAATACTTGCATCTCACTAGTTCTTTGTCAGTCCTGGATTCCTCAAGCCACGCATGCATAGGATGGAAGGAGGCGATTAAGGTAACACTCACAGACGACCCACGGCAGCCTTCCGCCGCGATGACCGGTAGAGAAGATAGGCCGTGACCGCGATCGCAATGCCGCATAGTATTATGGACCCCACGTTCCCCAGGTGCCTCCCTCCGGACAGAGGTATCCCCTCCAGTTGACAGCTGTCCGCCGTGTCCCATGGTCCCGCTTGGCTGTGCTCATCGGAGAGTAACTAGAACGATTGTCAGTTTTCCATGTGGCAGAAGAAAGCAGCGCAGGACAGTGTGGGGCGCTTACATTGCAGACGGGCAGCGTCGAGTCGCGACAGAAGTTCTGTGAAGCCCGTTAGCAACCGCGGTCGCAGTCGCGAAAATGCGACACAAGTGGCTCGGACCCTTGCCTACCTCGAAGTTCCCGAACTGTGTTGACCCCATGGCGAAGGCAGGTCAGCTAGGTCGCCGGCCCTTATTCCCAGTCGCACGAATATAGTATCCTTCCCGCCAACTGCTATGTGTAGCTGCTGTCGGTCCAATTGCACGAGACGAGCCGGGTTGCTGGGTGGACCGAGTCTGAGCTCGAGCTGTAGAGGGAACCCAGGCTCGCGCACGATGATCGCATTCGCTGTCGGGGTTGCAAAAAAGCAATCGCTTTACATGGGCAATTTCCCCGCCTCGGATTCCTCCTCTCGGTAAACTGAAGTCCTTTGTTTTTTCCTCCCCTCGCGGGATGCTTCGGCGGGTGGCTGGTATATACCGAAAATCGCGTGGTCGTCGAGTCGGTGTGTCGCAGCGCTGACCGTCTTTGTCCCCAACCTCGTCACTGGCCTCCGCAGGGCAGATCTCCTTGGCAATCCGATCTCTCGTTCAGTTTTCGCCCCCTAATTTTCCCAAGTCGCTTTTCGTTCGCTCGCCTTCGAATCGCTCGGTTCAGGTGGTGAGGGGAAAGCGGGTGTCGGGGGAATGGGGACTGCGCAAGGGCGTTCCGCTGGGTATAAGGCCTGGCGACAGGGGAAAAGGGCACCTTACATTCCCGATGAGACGACGGGCGATAATATAAGTCTCAATGCTTGGCTCCTTCCCAGGACGGGCCCCGTTCACGGCAGGAAAACCCGCTACCGACAAAGGGCGGTACGAACTGGGTCCAAGGTGAAAAGATGCCAAGACGGTGGGGTCGATCCTACCCAGCCTGCACTCTAGGCTGACCCTGATTGGCCGGATGGCAAAATTGAACTGACAAGGGTATGGGGACGAGAGCGACGCTACGACGGACGGAGCTTTTGCCTGTACGGAGAAGGCAACTTCGGGAATAACGCCGCGCTTGATCCCGGTCACAGACTCCCGCGAATCTCCCCGTATCAGATCACCGTCTCTGGAGGTGATTACGATGCTATTAAGGCAGCATTACTCTCCAGGAACATTAGGTTTGGACCGAGCATATCGACTTCCACGCCTAGCGGGGAAGAAAACGGATTAACAGCCACTTGCGCCGAGGACGCATCGACGGGCTCGCTCGTATCGGGCGCCCAATCTCACCTTGGCCTCTCCGCGAATCTTACTGGGGTGCGCCCGCGCGGGGGAAATTGGCCGAAGCGAACTTGACTTTGCCGACTGGACGACCCATGCTCATTTCCATCATCCCGTCATTACACCCAATGGGCTAATACGGAGCACGTTTCCGGCCTCCTTGGCGATCTGGTCATACCATTTCATTTCGTCAGGTATCCTGGGCGACGGGCTGCCCAGCATCGGTAACGGAGCTTCCGCGCCCGTTATAAATACGAGGGCGCGCGCGCTCCGTCACCTTGGCTGACGCGCACCCGCCTTCCACGTAATGCAGCTGTCCCTCGAAACGGCAAGCTTGTTGGTGCAAGGGACCAGGGCAGCTGTGACTTGTCCCCAGGCCAAGTCTTCACCTTCCTCGCTCGGGGCCCAAATACGTGGTGAGTGGGGGGTCAATGTTTATGCATGGTGACTTGGTTGGACCGCCTCCGAGGCCTCGTTCGCTTCCCCCGCTTCGCGGGGCAGTGCTCGCCTACCCAACATACTATTACTTGCATTCGACTCCGGGGGCGAAAAGAAACGAGAACCGCCGCGGAAAAAGCTGGGGTGCTGAGGTGGTATTTTCCTGAGGCAGCTCATCTCGCTTCCTGTGAGGCCGAGTGCTGAGGTGGGTGGGTACAGCCCTTCGGGTAAGAAGGGCGATCCTTCCCGCTGCCGGCGACGGCGCCCGAGACCTTTCAGCACGGCCCGTAGGGTTGACCCTGGCAGCGGGGAATCCTTGCGGGATGCCAAGAGTTACAGGTGCGTTCTGGATCACTGGGTACTCGGAACAAAGGTTCCGCTTGATCCTCGGCGGGGGGCTGGGGTACCGGCTACCTCTGGCTCCCGAACCTCTCCAAGAAAAAGGTACAAAGCACGACGCCCCAACGGGCGTCCGTCTCTTTTGTTCTCAGCACAATGGCGCAGGCTTGGCCCCAAGCGTCGAGACCTGCGCCACTTCATCTCTCGTCACGCCTCTGTTAATATCGCCGCCGGGAGCTGAGAAGCCTGGAAGCCAGTCCCCGCACCGTCGAGCCGACGGCTTGGCACCAGGCAATATTATCGTCGTGGTCTCACAAGAGGGGCTGAACAAGTCGTATACTCGCCCACTCACAACCTCCAGATCCATCCCGAAAACCCTGCTTCACCAGGGGGGGCTCTCAAGTCGCGGACCGTTTCAGCCACATCCGTTCGATGTCGATTCCCGTTTCCAAACCGAGCTTCAGGACCACGAGGCTCCATTATGCGGTCGACCTGTAATTACGGAGTTTCTCGTCGCCCCACAAAGATCCTCATGCACGGCCCAGCGGCCCGTTCTGTTCAAGCGTCGTTTCTTCGACGCATGTGCTTATGGGAGCACGGACACCGGAGTGCCCTGTCCAGTCAGTCGAACCTTGCTCTTCTGCGAGTGATGGGCTGGCTCCCGTGTTTAGATGCTTACGATGTTCGAGGATGATGTTAACGTCATAGCCCCCTTGCCTTTGAGGCTCCTGCGCCTCGACGCCAGAGTCCTCGCCACGTCCTCTGCGGCTTAGCCCACCGAAAATAGTCCCCCAACCGCACCAAAACGCAGACCAAGGACTTCACTGCGGAGCGTTCCGTACAAATATAGAAACGTGCATCGCGGGAGAGCCGAGACACCGACTCTTCTTGATGGGCATGGCAGGTTAGCCTGTCTTAGTAACACCACATGCTCGAATGAAGCCTGGAGCTGTAAGGGCCAGTTGAATACGGCCGCGGGATGTTGTCGTCAACCGCGGGCTGCTTCGAGAACGTTACACCACGGGCGCGGAAGAGGTGGTTTAAGGAAGCCAGAAGATGGTCTGGATTTGCCCAGGCCCCGGCACATTTTCGAATGTTACTCGGACGAGGCGATACGAAGCTTTGGTGCTGAGCACAGGCCGATGGTCCCATGCTCAACCCACTCGCAGACGATAGCCTTCTGTGCCCTTCACCGTGGGCCTCCCCTAGTAACTGCCGCTATAATCCCGTCACCGGGACGTCTCATCTAAGGCCCCATGGCTTGAGGAAGATTCTCTTCCAACCGAAACAAGAGAACAATTTCCTGGGGCGGTCTCGGATAGGCCCGGTCTTGTTCTCAATCTACGGCCTGATCCACTCCGTGCTAACTCAGACACGACTCGGCTTCACGCCTAACTTCCTCGCTATTCTGAAGCAAACGCCTGACGAACCTTGATAATGAAACATCGTTGCTCCTGTATGCCGGTCACGCGGACCAAATCAAGCGCGACCCGGGGATAGAATATTCTAGCGGCTCGCGAAGCGGCGTTAGACGTTCCAGTCCAAAGCACGTTCAAACCAAACCGGAATCTACGTTCGCCCCGGTCCAGGTCGGGGCCGAGATCAGAACGGGCCCGGCGTCCCAACATTCAGGAGAGGAGCCCACCCTGACAGCAAGCAGTATCGTAAGAGACACATCGATGACATGTCATCCGCGGGCTTCAGCGACCGTAGCCGCGAGTAAACTTTCGAAGAGGAAATAACGCCGACATTGGAGAGCCGCGATAAATGCTTGAGATTAGTAAGTCTAACGTCTGGTCTTTGACTACATCGCGACCCGTATGCTTTCGTATAAGACAGTTGAGGTGGTTGGTCGCTAGTAGGATCGGAGCTCTTCGGTCTAGTCGGGTATTGACGATAGCGGAGACGATGCCTCCCTCGTCCGCTTGACACAGACGACCGCTACTGGATATGTTCATTTGGTATGGCTATTCGAATCGTAGAGCACTTTCGAGGATCGCTGGCGTCACGTTCTCGGGGTCCGGATCTTGTGGAAGAGGCCCGCACCACGTCGGGACGATAGGCCTTACACTGTTGAAAATTTGGCGTGCTTGAAGAGTGTGAGACCTTTTTTATTTGTCCCCATGTGAGAATGCCGCGGTTGATATCCTTCAATGGATGCACCGAGCGCGGGGACGGAGCCACTCGCGCTTGGCGGTGTCAACGGATGCCTCGGAGCATGGCCGCCAGTACATCATTGCATCTCCCCTTGTGGGAAGATAACCACCATCACGCGCAATCGGACAAGAGTAAGTCTTCTTGCTATAATAGATTCGAGCGTATCCGTCGTTACTTCGGCGAATCGAAGCGGACCGGGTTCGGTGTTCTCGAGTGTAGGGATGATGTTCACAGGCGCCCGAGCAGCACCGGATACCAGGATCTGGCCAGACACTACGTAAGCATCCCGTGTTCTGGCCTCTTCGCGCGGCGCAGTTTGGGGGACGGGCGGAAGGGATGAGGCGGAACAGGGGTTGAAGACGTCAGGTAGGGTGAGAATAAACAGGTTATCTGGACACTTCTTCCTATTGCTGCCTCCATTCCATCCTAGTCTCTTCAAGTCATTGTCGTGCATTTCAACCCTCTCCCTTCTTTCCATCTCGTTTGCCTCAAAGTAACAAGTCGCGTGCCCATCTTCCAGCACCACCCTCGTTCGTGTGCGCGTACCCTGTCATCAGGACCCCTTTCAGCTAGCACTTTCTGCTCATCTGACCCCTAGCTTTTCTAGCGAGGAAAGTGACGACACCCCCCCCACGACGCAGTACCCCAGGTTGACGACGATACTTGTTTTGACTTCCCCGGCTGAGCCGCTTTTGTTCCACTCTGGTCACTCAGGTGTGGCTTTCGAGCCTAGCAGGTCTCGGGCTAAATTCACTCTTCTAGCCGCCTGGGGAAATCTAGAGTGCGTTTGATCATCTGGTCGATCCACCTGCAGCCCGTGGCGAGACAGTGGACTTCTGGACAATTCGAACATCTGCTGTACGCGACGTCACCGCCGGCACTTACCCACCGCGATCTGCAAGCCCGAAGGTCAACGACGAGAGGTACGATCCCGCCACCGTCCTGCTACCACCTTTGGCCGAGAAGGTGGGACCAACTGAACCCTTTGTGCATCGTGAACCCTTGATCGCGGTGCTTGATTGACACTGGGCGTCCAAGTGCGCCCCAGACGTCTGGTCCTGGCTGGCTGACCACCCCCAGTGTACCGCCTGACGACCCACGCCCGGCCCGCCACCGTGTCCGGACTGTGTACTTTCTACCGCCTTCCACTGGGTGCGGAATAGACGGCAATACTGTGCTCTACCCCAGAGGTACCTGCGCACCCCACAGCCAAGCCCCGCTGAAGCCGAAGTGCTGCCTCCCAGTCGGTCCCCCGAAGTAGCCAAGGCTTCCTCTTGCGATACGTCGAAACCTACCTCACCCATCTCCACTAAGCCGCCCTTTTGACTCTCCCCTCGCCTCCGACCTTTTCTGCGGAAAGGTGCTGCTGCCAAACAGCACCATCGCTGCCCAAAATTTCGGAACGAACCTCGAGCCGTCTCCCTTCCAACATCCCCCTACGAACATTACCATCCCGCCAGCGCCTAGATCCAGATTCCGGATCGACGTCATCATTCGGCCCCTCGGGCGACGCAGCCCACCACCACTTTCGATCGTCGTTCGAATCCCGTACCTCGAGCGAGGGCGACATCGCCGAACAGCTAGCGGACGACGAGGATCCGGTTAGGTTTCAGTTGGTCCACGAGCCTCATGACGCGCTCCTGAAGGGCGTCCGAAAGTCACAGAAGCGAGTCAGGGTCGAGCCGCCCCCGGACCACGACGAGTATCCGTACCGCGGAGTCATCGAAAAGGAGGCCATCGAGGTCCCGACTGCACGCCCGCGACGAGTTCCCCGCGCTGAACGTTTCCTTGCTTCCATCATGGGTTCCAATCCCATTCACGGCCTTACCGGCCGGCCCTTGATGTACGACTTGGCCCCGCCCCTAGCGTCTAATTTGACGACAACAACAAGATGGCCATGCAAACGAACAGTCGTATTAACAGAACCCTCATAGATACTTTACGAGTATATTCGTATCATTAGGAGTCTTCCTTTTCGGATATGACCAAGGAGTAATGTCGGGCATCATCACGTACGATTTCCCTCCCCCACCTTGTCCGGCTCGGCCTCGCTGACTTTATCGTAGCGGACCCTATTTCATAGACTACTTTGATCAACCGACCAGGGCCCAGATCGGTACCATGGTAGCGATTCTCGAGGTCGGTGCCTTCTGCTCGTCCCTATTAGTTGGCCGGATAGGAGACATCATCGGCCGCCGGCGAACGATTCTCTATGGATCCTGCATATTCTTCGTCGGCGGCGCGATACAGACCTGGGCGACCGGGATGCCCTGGATGCTGCTGGGTCGGATCGTCGCCGGTTTCGGTGTCGGTATGCTCTCGACCATCGTGCCCGTGTACCAGTCCGAGATCTCGCCGCCCCACAACCGCGGCAAGCTTGCCTGCATCGAATTCTCCGGCAACATCATCGGCTACACGTCATCCGTCTGGGTCGACTACTTCTGCGGCTTCATCCAGAGCAACATGTCGTGGCGGCTTCCGCTCTTCATGCAGTGTGTAATGGGTGGCTTGTTGGGCCTGGGCAGTCTGATCATTGTGGAGTCCCCCAGGTACGACCCCACGCACGCTACGCTACTAGCCCCGCATGCTAACGGACGTTTCTATCTAGGTGGCTCCTCGATAACGACTACGACGAAGAGGGCATCGTCGTCATCGCTAACTTGTACGGCGGGGGCGATATCCACGACAGCAAGGCCCGCGACGAGTACCGCAACATCAAGATGGACGTACTGCTGCAACGCCAGGAGGGTGAGCGCACCTACGCGGAAATGTTCCGCAGATATAGCACGCGGGTCTTCATTGCCATGTCTGCCCAGGGCCTCGCCCAGCTCAACGGCATCAACGTCATCTCGTACTACGCGCCTCTAGTCTTCCAGCAGGCGGGCTGGGTAGGCCACGATGCAGTCCTCATGGCCGGTATCAACGGAATCACGTACTTCCTCTCTACCATCCCGCCCTGGTACATCGTAGATAAGTGGGGCCGCCGTCCCATCCTGCTCAGCGGCGCGGTGATGATGACCATCTCACTGTCGCTGATCTCATACTTCCTTTACCTCGATATACCGTCGACAATGACCATGGTCGTCATACTGGTCATGATATATAACGCGGCATTCGGCTACTCGTGGGGCCCGATTCCCTGGCTCTACCCTCCGGAGATTCTGCCGCTTAGCATCCGGTCGAAGGGAGCGAGTTTGTCGACGGCAACGAACTGGGCTTTCAACTGGCTGGTCGGCGAGATGACGCCCGTCCTGCAGGAGGTCATCAAATGGCGGCTATATCTGCTCCACGCCTTCTTCTGCGCCGTCAGTTTCGTTGTCGGTAAGTTTACCCCCTTGGCAATGTGATTGCGAGTCCATCGTGGCTAACCCCATGACAGTATACTTTGTATATCCCGAGACCTGTGGCGTGCGCCTGGAAGATATGGACGTCCTATTCGGCGACGCGAGCACGGTCGTGGGAACGCCCTCCCTGCGCGCCGAGACCGACTCGCTGATGCCGTCCGGCTCCCCCATCGGGTCCGACTACCGCGGCCGGCCCAGCTTCACGTCGACTAGCGCCATCCCCGGCATGTCGCTCGACCCGCCGGATGCTGAGGGGAACGATGGCAAGCCATCGACTCCCGGCGGCGGCGAGCCGCCGACTGTTGGAAGCTGGCTTTCTCGCGTCGTCAACCGCAGCAGGAGTAGAGCTAGCAGCCGGGCCAGCGGCGCCGGGAGCGGACGGTATGCGCCCCTGCGGTAGAATGAGGAAGGGCGGGGAGAGTGAGGAGGTGTGGCGTTTGCGGAAGAAGATTTTTTTCCTGTTGCATATAGACGGCACTGCATCAAGCTGTGGGTGAAGGGAAAGGGGTGGAGGTTGGAAGCAAGAACCGAGCAGAGGAAAGAGTGTATCAGCGACGTCCATATGAAGATACCTAGGTAGAGAGTTTGTTTTCCAGCTGGAGTTTGGCTGATGGGATGAATGCCTTGTTTTTATCTGTCCGATGGGTCGGTAACTTTCATTATTCTGTTTTTTTTTTTCCTCTCGATCTTTTTGAACATGCTGTCCTGCCGTCTGAGGTGGGCAGCTAGAAACGATGTAGTAACATTGTAGACTGAGCGTGTAGGCGATCTGAAAGTACGATATTATGAGATTTTTCTGCGTGTCGAGGGCAGTTGAGTTGCGAGGTGAAAAGAAGTGGTTCCAATTCCGCAGTCCGATTGGCCCGTGCTACGAACTAAACAGCCCCCCTGTGAGGGTCCTCAAACCTCACTCATACTCTTCAGCACTCGCCCATCTCCTCATCCGCCGTCCCGTCCCTTTCCGCCATCAGACTTCGAACCAGGACACGCGACCCGCAATGTCCAACCAGGAAGTCATCCACGCCTACCGCCATCTCTACCGCGGGCTCCTCCGCGCGGTGCAGTACTCCGCGCCGGGCCGGTACACGGCGCGCGACCAGCTCCGGAAGGCCTTCCGCGAGCCCGCCGGGGGCAAGGGCGCGGTACTAGACCAGGCGGGGGTGAAGCGCACGATATGGTTCCTCAAGGCGGCGCAGAAGGAGGCGGGGATGGAGCACAGGATCCTGAGGAGCCTGCTCATGGTGGCTTGGCATCGCGAGAACGCCGGGAGGAAGCTTTGGAGGGGGGCGCAGGGGGGGCTGGCGAAGGTGCATAGGGACTCGAACCCGTGAGTTGTGATTCCCGGTGAAGCGTGTTTTACTCACTGTTGCTTTTTTGTTTTGTGTTGGGGGTGGGCTGGCTGATGGCTGATGGCTGACGGGGTTGTAGGAGAGATGAGACGGCTGAGTTGGCGTATCGGCATTATGATATGACAGTTGCGATGCTGAACAAGACTATGGGGTTGTGTCTGCGCTGAAGACGTGAGTTCTTGCCCACGGAGCGTCAGGTAGAGAGGGCCGTTCTTCGGGGGCATCGAGTGAGATGCGGCATACCCGAGCGCTGCAGACAATCTGAGACTACGACTCTGGCAGAGGCTACGACTCCGACGCGGCTCCTGGCGACGCCACGTTGAATATGAAGGCTGCTGTCCCTGGCCTGCGCTGCCCCCTCTTCCGTGGAGCGCGCGGGGATAGGCCAGGGGATCAGTTGTTCGATCCTGAGTGGAGGAAGGCGACCAACGATTCACATGTGATGACATTCATCTTGGAACCCTTCATCTTGATATGCCCTCGCCGCATAAAGATCGAGGCAACTTGGGATATATGATGGAAGGCAGCACATTTGTATTATATATAACTGCATTTAACACTTGTCGCCAATCTAATGAAAGCGACTATCACTGAAAATAAAAGCGGGCACACGAGCTCTCTCCTTGTGGAGTGACGTTACCATGATCCCCAATGCGGCAGAGGGTAGGCACTAACGTTCACGGAAGCTGAGAGGTAGCACACAGCACTATTGGCTGGAGTTCTAATTAGGCCGGCATAAAGATGGTCAGGTTGGTGGTGACGCTGGTAAGAGAAAAAGGGACTTGGGAGTGAGGGGCATTGTACCGTATCCTGTTAGCAGAGGGTTACTGTACAGGCCCCTCCAAAGCTGCTAACGAAGCCTATCCGGCCCCTCCCCACACAGTAAAAGCGGGTCATCCCAAACCCGTCCACACAGCTGTTCTCGGCTACCCAGGTACCTCCATCATGACGCCGTCACAGCAACTCTCCCACCCATCTCCAGAGATACATGGGCCGTATTGAGCAGAGCTGGGGGAGCTCATCGATCCCCTCCCCTTGTACCCCTCTAGTGCCGGAACCGGGCAGTCGAAGCTCAAAGGACCTCTGGACCCCGCAAACCGTTGTGTTCCCATACTTCCTCTCCCCAGGCGATGCCCTCCCCGCCACCGACAGGCATCAACAACCTCCCCCCGCCATCCTGCGGTATCACGAGCTTCGAAGGTTGGAATTGGTACCTCGACAGATACAACAGCTGTCCCGAAGCAGCTCCGCGACCCGATTCGGAACGCTCCCCCCAACGTCCTGGAGTTGGTCTTGAGGGGAGTCGTATCTAACCCAACGCATCTCTGAATGGAGCACCGCCGCCGCCCTCGTCACTAGCACCGTACGACCGATCCGATCCGATCCCCTGACGACGAAACGCGAAGCCACGAGCGGGGCCCCATCCGTCCGACGCGCAAGCCTCATCCCGTACACACCTCTCCTTCCAGGTCGGAATAGCTCCGCGCTTTGCTCGGCCGAGCTGGGATACAAACGGGGGAGGGGCAGACTCGCCGACATGCGCCAGCCGGGCGGCGGCCTCTCCGAACCATGCTCGAGAAAGAGGATCAGCGCCCTGCGAGGCTGGCGTTGCGATATCGCACCGAGGTAGCTGCGGGCGGTGCCAGCGTCCTGTCGACCCTCGCGGCGTTTCCGCTCGATAGCGTCAAGACGCGGATGCAGACGTATCAATACAATGGCGTTCTGGACTGTATACGGCACACCTACCGGACCGAGAGCCTGAAGGGTTTCTTCCGAGGTGAGTTCCTATACTGCGTTTCCCTTGTCGGCGCCTACGCTGGGGCTGCTTCCCCGGGACATCCTGGCTAACCGCGACATCTTACTCCATCCAGGTGTCGCTGCCCCGATGGCTAGCGTGACCCTCGTCCGGACCGTCTCATTCTCCCTCTATCGGCGATCGAAGATCGACTATGCGCAGTGGATCCACCGGAACCTCGGCGTCGACGTCCTGACCCACACGAGCACCAAGGGCAACTATCCCAACCTCTACTCGTGCGCGTGCTTCGCGGCCGCCGGGGCGACGGCGGGCTCCCTTATCACGGTTCTCGCCTGCCCCTTTGAGCTGACGAAGCTGAGCGCCCAGGTCTCGGTTCTGCTCGCGGGGCAGAAGAAGTCCATCGACGCGCGGCGCCAGGCGGTTGCTGCTAGTTATCAGAACAAGGGGACGCTCAAGACTATGGCTACGATTATCCAACACAGGGGCGTGTTTGGGTTGTACACTGGATTCAATCTTCATCTTCGTAAGTACACTAACAGAAACCGTCTCTTCTCTGTTCTGCTTCATCATGATTCTATGCTTCAATTGTACCATCTTGTCCCCCTTGCTTCTTGCCCCCCTTGCCTCACTGTTGGCTGATGAAACTCAGTTCGAGACACACTGGGCACGGCGATATACTTTGTGGTGTATGAAAGTAGCAAGCAGCTCGTCACGACGTTTGGAGGCGACCATCCTATCGCTAAGAAGCTCGCCGTGCTGATGTCCGGTGGTCTCTGCGGCATAATCTCGTGGGCCGCCATCTGTAAGTGCCACCGAACCGTCCCTTTTTGCACCCGTAGGTTTCCTCCGTCGGCTAACGATAGCTTGTAGACCCCATCGACTCCGCCAAGAGCATCTACCAGAAGAACTCCCTCATGTACTCGAGAGGCCAAAAGGTTGAGCCACGACCCAAGATCGAATTCTTTAAGCGGCACATGTATCGCGGTCTCGGAGTCTCCATGGGCCGCTCGTGCGCCGTGAACGCCATCTTCTTCTCGTCGTATGAGTTCATCAAAAACTCCATCCGGTCTATTGACGAGCCTACTATTACCTGATCTCTTTTCTTCCCTTTTCCCGATTGTTTTTACTGTTTTTTCTTCTTTTTTTCTTTTCGCATCGCCAACATGAACCTGGGCTTCAGTTCCCGGAGATTTTACTTGCATTCATACACGGAAAGGGTCGGCGTTTGGCAGGTCTTCGGATAGGGGTTGAGGGCACAAGGGAACCACTGAACGGACATGACTACTGAAGGGGGAAATTTGGAACAGGGCGTCATTGCTTTGCTTTAGTGTGCAAGGAATTCAGCGTGGTTATTCCAAGCGTATCAAGTGCAGGAATCTAACGCGTATTTCATGGATTATGGGTCTAATGCCACGAGGTATCTGACGCATATCATGAGCTTCGCATGTGCTGCATTAGCCTCCCACTACTGCACGTGACTTACTGCTCCACCCGAGATTTATCCACCGACGCCCAACTAAAACTGCCCAAGGCAGGATTACCCGCCTCCCTGTACTCTCTTCCATCTTCCATCTTCAAGTCTTCATACTCGTATTTTCGCGCAAGGAATTATTCTAGCAGGAGTGACTCGCACCAGCGCTTTCGCACTGCTTCGCGTGGTATTGTTTCTGGTGAACGGCCCGAACTCGATATTCCCTTTGTTGGAATCGACGAGCCGAGACTAGACCTTATCCGGTGCGCATCTTTACTTTCTCGGGACGAGGAACCACCAGGCACCAGCCTCGTAGGCAGTGCTTTTACAACGGCGTTTTCCGCACGACGTTCTCGGGTGTTTGGAACGCTGGGCTCTTGGGTTGATCCAAGTTAGCAAGCGTATCTTCCCTGTGCAGGCGACCTGTGGCGTACGTCTGAGGATTACTGGTACCTTGCTGGCTTCCCAGTTGGTCCCACGATAACCCTCCGTTGTTGCGGCGGACCCTGCCACCACCCCCACGCCTCTTTCCGTTGTATTTCGTGGTGTGTTATTGCCATGGTTCGATAGAATCGTCAGAGTGCCGGGAACAGTCGCAAGAGAAGAAGGAGAATGGAGAAGACGCGGAAGAGAGCCGCAGGCGGCGATGGTCGCGACAGGCCCAGGAAGGCGCCGAAGCCCGTCTTTGACAGGACCATACAGCCGCCGGCCGGGCTCGTCGCGAAGAACCCCCCGCCGCAGCCCAAACTTAAACACCAGGCATATTTTGAGTTCGTCGAGAATACGAACAAGAAGAAGCAGCTCGATTATCAGGTAGATCCGAACTCGCCAGCTGAGGGACTTGCCGGGCCACCGACCCCATATCTAACCCTGATTTCGCAGATAACCGTCGACAAAGAGCCCCCTCCGGGCTTTGCATTTGTACCCATCGGTAACCCCGAGCTGACTACACTATGCAAAGAGATATCGCGAGAGAAGGACGCCATGATCTTCATGGTCTCGGTCAGTTTGATTTTTCCGGAGACGAGACAGCATCGCCTCAACCCCCTTTCCCCCGTTCCCCTGTCTAACCCATCAGGCATCAGACGTCTCGCGATAACACGAATGAACTCTCCTTGCACACGTCCCGTGTCGGGCACCATATCCGGGAAGCCATCGTCGAGGAAGCACACACCGCCCTCGGGTATCGCCATGGTCTGATTAGTCCTGCAAACGGCGCCCCGGAACCGATCCCCGAGACACAGCACGAAATCAATGTGCAGGCCGATGCGGCTATCCGTGAGCTGTTTCCACGGATACCTAATACGGACCGCCAAGAGATCATCGACCACGCCTTCAGAAAGGCTTGTTTCCCATCCCCTGTCATCCCACACTCTGCCATCTAACAAACATCTAGGGAGCAACATTCCATGGCGACCCCGTTGTCGGCCTAAGTAAGGATATCTCACTCTCCCGACGAGTGCAACTTGCCGTCTTGGCGCACATCCGACATCGACACACACGTTATGACGCTCTCTTGAAAGAGACCACCTGGCAGCATGCCAGGAAGACCGTCGAGGAAGTCTGCCTCGACATGATCGTCAAGTGGCGAGGTGATGAAGAGAACGGCCGTGACACGCTTGATTCCATTTTGAGAGAAGTGGTTGTTATCTCCGATTCTGAAGACGACGGGGAGTCGGATGATGACTCCGACGAGTTGATCATTGTGTCTCCCCGCTCAATCGCCCCAGGACAAAAGGAGCCTACATTCCCTACCACGGGCCCCTCGGTGAACTCAAACCGTTCGGACCCGGCCCGCAATGCTCCCACTACCGCTCCCAGATCTGTCCCTCGGAAGACGCCGGCAACCCCGGGAAGAGCTAAGCGCACCGCCAGAGCCCTTCGGCGTGAACGTAGGGAGGCCAAGAAGGCCACGCGTGGGTTTAAGCGATACCAGGCTGCCTGGGAAGAGGCCGTGGACCGGCATCGCCACGATCAAGACGGCGGTGAGGCACAGCCGCTTGGTGATCTCGCAACGCAGAGGTCACCGAGCTATGAACCTCCGCCCCCACGACCGGATCACAACGCACCGGCGCAGCCCCCTTACCATTCGCGTCATGCTCATTCTAACAGCGATGTGATCTACGTCGGGCCCGCGAGACGGCCAGAGACTGCTAACCCAGGACCACCAGTCCGGGTTGATGGACACTATTCTGGACATTCACCTAACGTGCCGCTCGATTCCCAGGTCGCGCCGCTTGCTGTGCAGCCTCGGATGGGTGAAGACCGTGCGCCGATAATGACTCGCAGTCGGACGAATCCGTCCCTCCAGATGGAAATGAGCCGGCCTCCCCAGTACCAGGACTTGCTTGTTCCCTCCATCGAGACGCCGCCCTCCGCGGCTATGGCGCCGCAGTTTGTCCGTTCTGTCCCGTCCCGGAAGCGCACCCGTGATGAGAGTCCGGATCATTCCGCGCGGTACCCCGCTCCCCAGACTTATCACTCTGCCTATCCCGCTGAAGTCGTCCAAGATGGACACATCAAGCGGCGCCGCGTTGTCAGTGATCGCAATGGCACGGCAGTTCCAGTTCCGCCTCCGGGTTCATATCCTCCAAACCCACCACAGCCACATCACGGTCATACGCAACTTGAGCCTGAAACCCGCCAACACTTCTCGTACGCTGCAATGGACTCTGCTCGGGTCTTGCGGGATCCCGTACCTCGCCAGGTGCCTTATGGGAGACATCCGGAGCCAGTCGAGATCCGACAGCAGCCAATGGCTGTACGGCAGCCTCCTCGTACTATCCCCCGCGGTAATGAGATGAGAGAGATCTGGCCAGGTGCCCAGGATCCACCTTACAGGAGTTACCACCATGGCGATCCCCTCCCCGAGCCACCCAGACAATATCGGGATGCCCCGGTCCCCACTCACCGTCCTGGCTATCATGGCCAAAGCTCCCACCCTACTCGTCCCACGAGCGGGGAGTACCCGAGTGTCCGCTACGAGACTCATCAGTTTTCAAGACCCGCTGCACAACCCATTTTTGTGAGGACTGTGGAACCAAGGACTATGGAAGTGCGGACCCGTGTTGGCGCACAAGGCAGCCGCCATGCGACTCCTAGAAACAACATGCCATCCCGAGGATGGGAGGAGCCACCCGCTCCCAGAGCCGAGTACCCCGTCCGTGGGCGCACGCTAGAGCCGTAAGTTGTTCTGAACCCCATTTTCTAGTATCGCCTCTTACATGCGCATCCAGGTTTTACGAGGTGAACCGGCAGCCAACTGTCGCACCGCCCGAACGGAGCGTTCCCACTACACGACCTTACCTTGAGGAACCGATCAGAGTGGCGCCTCGACCCCAGCAACCCCGTCCACCCGTTCTTCCACATGCTGGCCGGCAACGGCCGCTACCACCACGAGATGTCGTCGTGTATGACTAGTACATATCACCGCTTTTGTTTCTGGGGTGTTCACATACGGACATTTCCCCTCATATTTTTGATCCAGCTGTATATGATTAGGTGTCTCAAAGGAAGAAGGCATTAGAAAAGAGGCGGGAGGCGCATTTTGTTTCACATGATACCCTATCTGGGCGGTTCTATGACTGCCATGGCATGTTATTCAGGAATTGCATTGGCATCGACGTCTTACATAGCATAGCGAGTTGGTGGTGATATCTGGTACGAGGCTATAGATATGGCGATACCCAACTGGTGGAGGTTCATGATCAATGCCATTTATGACTACTTTTAAGCTTTCGGGACTCGTATAAGCTCCTCCATGAACGCGATGGCCTGGGTGACGCGTTTGAAGAGGTGAAACGCTTTGCCATGTGATTCCATGATGAATCCCGGGGCGGTGCGACAAGTGCTGGCACTCCACGCCAGCTGTATCTGTCATATGATTGGCGGATATTTGCAGGGGTGCGTCATCAACTTGCGTTGACATTTCGCCCCTCCCAATTGTGGCAGCCTACCAAATGGGGTCCCAAGAAGGAAGGAGGTGGTGGATAAAGGAGGATCAAGCGCCTCCCTCAGCTCGTACAAAGCTCACCCGACAGACATACGAACCGTCAACCGCCGCAACAAGACACCGCAACTCGCCTTTATAGTATTGGAGGGGGTCAGAGAATGTCAGCGCACCCTGAAACAGTGAGTAGCGACCCTTCCGGTGATCGGCAATCGGCGGGTTCATGCGCCATCGCAACCTCATTTCGGCTCGCATCTGCATGCCACCACCTTCCCTTCTTCCTCGCTGACCACTTTTTGCTTTGCCCGCGTTGTAGGATAAGCTAGCACACGAAACGATGCCGGAGTCGCCTACTACGGTTCGGCCGCTCGACATGGACGACGACGAGGGGCAGGAGTCGGGCATCATCAACGAACCCCAGACCCAGGGTGCCCCTGGCGGTGCGACCAAGGACGGCAAGGACAACAACGACAACGGCGGCAACGACAGCGAGGCTCCGACTGGCGCCGCTACCCCCGCTTCGACGAACCCCGATGCGCAGGAGGCCCCGCCGCCGAAGCCTCCCCGGCCCATGTCGGAGGCGCAGAAGAACGAGTTGACACTCAAGGAGGCGTTCCCGAGCGTTGACGTCAATGTCGTCAAGGCCGTTCTGAGGGCCAGCGGGGGGCAGGTTGAGCCTGCGTTCCACGCGCTTCTGGGTTAGTAGCTCTCCCTGGGCAGAGATTACTCTACTGCCACGTGTTACTTGTGAGGGAATTCGGGCTGACGGTGAGACAACAGAGATGACGGACCCGGAAGCCGCCAAGGAAAACGAAGAGTCCGAGGTGCCCCCGCCACAGCCCCCCAGGCCCGCCCCCGGCGCCGGCCTCTCGCAGCTCGAGTCGGACGAGCAGTACGCGCGGCAGCTAGCGGAGCACTACGAGCGGTCCGGCACCTACGGCGGCCTGCGGGAGCCGCAGCCCTACGCGCGGACTCGGGATCCGGGGCCGGGCGAGACGAGCCTGAAGCCCAACGAGCTTTACGACCGGGAGCACAGCTTCATCGACGACGACCTCCCCGTTATCCGGGACAACCTCCGCAAGGGGTTCCACGAGACGCAGACAAAGGTCAACTCTTGGATCACGAACTTTAAGAAGAGGATTGACGACGCGATGGAGGAGGATGAGGATGCGCAGCAGCAGAATTTGGCGTATGGGAGGAGGCCTGGGGAGCCGTCGAGTCGGAGGAGTGGGGATTATGAGCGGTATGATGCGGATCCGCAGGTTATCACGGATGATTTCGCGGGTATGAAGCTCGCGGCTGATGGGAGTACGTTGTTCCCTTCCCCTTGCCCGCCTTTCCCCCCATCACTTGCGCCTCAACGGTTCGTGGTCCTTTACGTGCCCGAGACTAACGGGTATTTGACGCAGCTCCGATCCGCGATGGCCGACCCCCCGCGAACCCGGACGTCTTCCGCCCGCCCCCGCCCTCCAAGTCCCCCCGCCCCAACGATGGGCGGCGCGTGGCCTTCAAGGAGACGACGGAGGATATTGACACGTACGGCTCGTCGCCCAAGCTCGGAGCGCAGCGGTCGGCGACGCCGCCCGGGAACAAGCAGAGCAAGTGGCAGCCGCTGTCGTCGGTCGACCCCAACCCCATTGCGGACAACGACCCGTTTAGTCTTGGGGACAGCGAGGATGAGAGAGACGTGAAGGATAAGGTGTCCGGGCCTGGGGCGGGCCAGGGGAAGGGGGATGAGGGGAAGGAGGGGGAGGGAGGTGAGGATGCGGAGAGGATGAGGAAGGCGGCGGCGGAGGCGATGTCTGATAGTCTTGTCGAGGGGAAGCAGGGCGAGGCGGGGTCGAAGAGCTAGGGAAAGAATGGGAGTGAGAATATTAGCCGGGGTTGGGGTTGAGGATATAGACAGGGGAGGGGGACGCTCGGTGGTTGGCCCATGAATTTGTCATAATGGGGATGAGCTTGTCTTCTTTTTTTCTTTTTTTTATTAGGGTCTCTGCGGTAGTAGCACATCACGATTACTCTTATGCCGAGTTTGATACTCATCTGGACTTGTCTGTGATGTCTGGCACGTTGAGGACAGCGGAGTGGTTCCGCGAGGTACGGGCGAACCCGGGAAGGATGCCATGATCGGAGAGCACGTGCGAGCGTATGTGGCCCTGTTGGTATAACGTACAAGGAGATCCACCTTCGCAAGCGCGCTCTTGGCCTCCCCACGGCAGAGCGTCTCGACTCGTCTAATATAGACTATAGACTACGGAGCTCAGAGTTCGAGCGGTGCTTTGTACCTGCGCCCGCTAATTTGTGTGAGAAGTGACGAGACGCGACAACCGCAACTTACAGTCCGTTACTCCCATCGCCGCCCGTACCGCAAGGTAATAACCTCCCACCGCCGCGTCCTTCACGTTCGGTGCTTCCGCTTAAATAATCGGATACTGTCTCAGCGCTTGCTCGAGCGCATGGTGATGTCGTGTTCCGGCATCCGCGCGATGTACGGGCGTGTCCATATCGGCGGGAAAAAATCCCGGCAATGAAAAAGTCCCGCGCAGCGGCAGAGACGGAAGGTATCCTCGGAAGGAAAAATGATTCGTATAATTTCATCTGCCCCTCGTCAAAAGATCTGGCTGACCCACGAGAATGACGTCCGCGACCCCGCGCTCCCCTTCTTCAGCCTCGTCGTGTCGATGGAGCACGGGGTGCAATCGGGGGACGTGATTGGGTGGAGGGGAGCTCTGGGTCTTGGCTGACGGGGGGAAAGGCGCCTTTTCGTCGGGACCTGGTTACTGGTTTGGGGATGGGGCGAGTGGGAGCGGGTTGGCGCAGGGGAGTGGACTTGGGCGATGGAGGGGTTGGTGGGGGAGTGTAGCACGCCAGGGTCGTGGTGTGGTGATGCCGGCTGGTGGGGGGCTGCGCTGATCATATGCGGGCGGGCATACTGGACAAAGATTCGACAGCGTCGAGGAGTGTCTGAGGCAGCACGGGCTCGCGGGAGACCATGTGCTGCCATCTCTTGGTGGTCCAGAACGCCAGCACGATATGCTCCGAGACAGTGACAGAGCCAGACCCAGCCTGTGCTCCTCCGTCCCGCCACAGCTGGTATCCTCCCGGCGCCCCACAAACCTAACATGTGGCAGCCCTCTTCAGTGGGGTGCAGGCCCTGCCGCGACTAGCAATCGCCGGGCAATTCCCTTCCGCCTAGCGCCTCCCCTAGCACCCTCGCGGAAACCCAGTGGCAGTGCAACGCTCTGTCCGCCTTCCCCCCTCGTCCACCCGGCTCCAGCAACCAGCGTCGAGGAAACCCACTCCCACCCCCACCTGCCCTCCCGGAGCAGCTCCCCTTGCTCACTAAAGCTGGTGCGGTTAAGGCAGCCCCCCGTCTCGACATCGTGATAACAAACTCTTTTTCTTGCCTCACCTCCGATTCCCGCATACGGCCCCCCTCCCCGCCTCCGCATCTACCGCTCTCTCTTCGTCCTACCTGCGTGGGACGTTCCGCAGCTCCGACGAGGAAAAAGAGGTGACCAGCGAGGTTTCATCCGGTGTCTCCTGCACGCCTGACCGAGCCCCCGAATCGGCAGACCGAGGGACGAACGGCTCTCATCCAAACTTTGCCATCTGCTTCCAATTGGGTTCTGCGCCGTACCGAGCGTTGCATCTCCTAGCGCCGACTTTGCGAACGGAAGCGCGGGTATCTGGCTCTGGGCAGAGATTCGCGGCTGGGGTCTTGCCACATCTTATACCGCGGCCTGCGCAACTCGGAACCCCCCCCCGGCGCAACCTACTCTCCGGACTTAAAGATCGGCGGCGGTACCACGTTCGAGACACCGACTGGTAGGTACCTTAGCTCCTTTCACCCTCCCCGGCTCGTCCTGCCTCATCCCCGTCTCCTCACGATGAGCATAGGCACCCCGTGAGAAGTCCACTTAGAACCACTCACTAAACCGACCGCTCTAGCTCTCACCCGCCCAACCAAAGCTCCACGATGGCGGCCCGCGCCCTCTTCCGGCCTTAACATCTGCCCAATCCGCTCTTGGCCAAAGCGTGTGCGTTGAACCCTGCGTTGACGTGCATCCGACCGCTTTGCCTCCACTCACTCCAGGGGAGCCTCTTCTCCGCCCACCCCCCCCACCCCCCTCCTCCTCCCTGCACAAGCCCGGAGATACCCTGTACTTGGTACCCCGTACCTGCTTGTCGGCGCGACGGTATCCAGATTGAGTGTTCGGCCGGGGACGCCCCCACTATTGGGCGTACATAGTGATTCGCGAGCCCCCGCGCCGCTCACCACTTGAGCCCCTCGCCCTCTCCCAAGTCGCCTTCCGGAGGTGCTTGAGTCCGCGGACACCCTCTACCCGCCCTTCTATCTCACTTGTGCTTTTGTTTTTTACTTCCCGTTCTGCACGGTTCATCTCTCATCACAAGTCACCCAGCCGGCACTCACCCTGCGAGGGACTCATCACCTACCTCGCCTTGACGACTCTGGGTGTCACTACAGCCCGCCTCTCAGATCAGGACCGCTTTCTCCCCTACGGCTCCTGCCAGGATTTGCAGCCCTTCGAGCAGGCCAAATCTGCCCACGTGCCCCTAAACCGCGTGGAACCATCGCAAGAAGCAAGCACTGACGCAGGCCCATCCTTCATCCCCACCCTCCGACGTCACTCCCCAACCGGGCATCGAGTCTGAACATCCGCTACCATACCCGGTCCCACCAGAAGCCGGTTATCTGCCTCCCTTACGGCTACTTCCACCCCTTACTCCCGCTCCCGCATCCCGGGAGCTTGTCCCTGCTTCTTACGGCTAGGGCAGTGAGCCCGGCTTTCTTCTTCAAACTTAACGTGTGGGCCCTGTGGCTACCGGCTTTCCAAGATGTAGTGTCACCATGCCAAGTCTTAGTTAAGAGTCTCCGCTGACGTCTGTGTAGGAAGTTTGGTAAGCACATCCAGAAGCGCCAGCTCGAGGTGCCGGAGTATTCGGCTAGCTTCGTCAACTATAAGGCTCTGAAGAAGGTAGGCACCGTTACTCTGTTGTCCCCCCCATGCTGCCCGTCTGCCTTTGCTTGTCGAATCCCTGGCCCTGCACGTCGGGCTATAACACCCATTCCTATGCCTGCAGCTCAGACCTGCGCCTCTTGTACCTTTCCGTCCCGAAGAAGCAAGGGCCGGGGACATCATGCAGCTTTCTCCCCGAATAAGCGCGCCCCTTATACCTCGATGACCGAATATATAGGATTCCTTGGCGAGGATACCATGGATGTGCTTGTGGATCGCTAACGACGTCACCTCACCGGCAGCTCATCAAGAAACTCTCGGCGACACCCACCTTGGCTTCGATCAATGACTCCCAACGCCAGTCAACGCCCCTGGACTCCCAGGCGGCGCTGCAGGCGAACAAGGCCACCTTCTTCTTCCAACTGGTATGGCCCAAACGTGACGAGCCGCCACCATGGGCTCTGTGCCGTCCGGCTTGCTTACATCCGCGCAGGAACGCGAACTGGAGAAGGTGAATGCATTCTACTTGCAGAAGGAAGCAGAGGTACGCTGTCCTACCGCACCCAGCCCTGCAAGTACCCGTGACTGACATCACCAATGTAGCTCAAAATAAGGCTCAAGACCCTGCTGGACAAGAAGAAGGCGTTACAATCCCGGCCTATAGGCCACCCCCGGAGGTCCACCAAGTTCGCGGCCCTCGAGGAGGGCTTCCAGCAGTTCGCGACGGACCTGAACAAACTCCAGCAGTTCGTCGAGGTCAACGGCACCGCCTTCTCCAAGATCCTGAAGAAGTGGGACAAGACGTCCAAGTCCAAGACCAAGGAGCTCTACCTGTCGCGGGCCGTCGAGGTCCAGCCCTTCTTCAACCCCATCGTCATCAGCGAGCTATCAGACCAGGCGACGACGAGTCTACAGGAGCTCGGAGCGTGGGCTGAGGGTGATCATGTTGGCTTTGAGTCGCAGAAGGAGCACGTCGTCACGAGCCAACACATACCCGGCACCGACGATGGCGACGTCGACCTCATTCTCCTCGACACAACGGTGACAGGGAACGTGGAGTCGTTGAAGGACTTGTTGGCGCGCATGAAAGAGGCGAACAATGAGTTGGGGAGCGACGGCATCTCGTTGCGTGAGCGGGTGACTAGGACATTCCTGGCCGCCATTTACGAGGCGCCCGAGGAGGCGCTGAAGTTGCTGCTGGAGTCTGGGTTCGTCGATATACAGTCCGAGGACGACATTAACGAGCGGAACTGTCTCCACCAGGCAGCGATTTACGGGAAGCCGTTTGTGTTGATGTACGGGCTGTCGAAGGGCGTCGCGGCGGACCGGACGGATGTCTACGGCAGGGTACCCCTCCACTACGCGAGTATGCATGGTTGGTTGGACATGCTCGATGTCCTATTAGAAAGTAAGTTCTCGTCACACTTCTCAGCTGGCCCCCGAGACATACTAACTCCCGCTTGAAGCACCCGGGTCAACACTAGACCTAAGAGACCATGACAACTATACTCCACTACTACACGCCATCATCCATGACCGCTTCGAGTGTGTCGAGCGCCTCATCTCGAGATCGGCACGTCTCGACGCTAAGTCCGACACGGACCACGTGCCCCTGAACCTCGCCTGCGAACGCGGGTCTCAACGCGTTGTCGAGCTGCTGTTGAGGAACGGCGCCAAGATTGCCGTTGACGCCGAGGGCCTATACCCCCAGCACCTCGTCGCACGATCAGTCAAGAACCCGAACCTCCTCCTGCTACTCAGGGAATACGGCGCGAACCTCGACCAGATCGACAAGCTGTACAGCTGGACGCCGCTGGTGCACGCGGCCAGCGAGGGCAACGTCCCGTGCCTGGAGGCCCTCCTGCAGGCCGGTGTGGACGCCAACATACCGGACGAAAAGGGCCTCCCGGCCGTGTACTACGCCGCGTGGGAGGGCCACCTGGCGTGCATGAAGCTCCTGTCGCCGTACAACCAGCGGTCGAGGACGAGCCCGCTGATGCGCCAGCCGAGCACGCAGTTCGGGCTCGCGGGCAGCAGCAGCGCGCCGGTGCCCATGTCGCTGGACCCAGACGCCATCCCGCCGCTGGACCTCCCGCCGCCCATCATCCCGCTGAGGCGGTACGGCCACAACTTCCTCGACACCAAGACGGTGGTGCAGCTCAACTTTGACGAGACGGACGAGGCGGCCATGGTGTTCTTCCACGACGGCAAGTACCCCGCCGCGCGCCTGACCATCTCGTCCAAGGTGTCGGACCTGATCCCCAAGAACATCATGCTGCCGTTCCAGGAGGACACGCGGTTGGTGTCGTTCCAGGTGGATAACCTCGACACGTTCACGCTCGACTTTGACGTGTTCCCGACGTACGGCGCCAAGGTCATCGGAAAGACGGTGGCGCTGCCCAGCACGTTCCGCGGGGGCACCTCGACCGCCTCCCGCTGTTCCCTCCCGCTGTTCGACCCGCGGCTGAGGGCCATCGGGCAGATCAGCTTCAGCACGCAGGTGATCAAGCCGTTCCAGGGCCAGCCGCTGGAGATCACCGACTTTGAGACGTACTGGAAGGCCACGAGCCAGTTCGAGGAGCACACGAGCACGTTTGTGACGGGGTCGAGCCTGACGGGCGATTATGTGCGGCTGTACGTGCAGTACACGAGCTGCGGCACGCCGGTGCTGTGGCCGACGTGGACGATTCCGTGCGGTGCGCTGGATATCCCCATCTGCAGGCTCACGTCGGACCAGTTCGACACCATCACGCGGGGGAGTCCGGCGCGGGGCCTCGTGGCTGGCCTTCCGGGGCGGCAGCTGGACGAGATCGCGGAGGTTCACCGGATTCTCGCGACGGCGGGCGTGCCCCTCGCCGAGGCGCTCCCGCTCATCCCGCACGGCATGCACGTCAACATCCACGCGCTGTACCCCCTCCCCGAGGACGAAGCGCGCTGGAACCTCGGGCCAGCCCGGGACCTGAACCTCTTCGCCGACTCTGTCCTCTCCCTCGTCTTCGACCACGCGCGCGCTCAGAGGGCGCAGAGTCCGGATATCGTGCGGTCCATTGTCTTCAGCTCGTATAACGCGAGTCTGTGTACGGCGCTGAACTGGAAGCAGCCGAACTTCCCCGTGTTCTTGTGTAACGAGCTGGGGAGGGAGGAGGTGATGGCCGCGCCGGATGTTATTGTTGGGAGTGGGCGGGGGGAGATGAGTGTTAAGGAAGCGGTGAGGATTGCGACGAGTAATAATCTGATGGGGCTGATGTGCTCGTCGAGGTTACTGGTGAGTTTTTTATTATTTTCTCCTTCCTTATTTCACCTCAACTCGTTTCTTCTACTACTTGCACTACTACCCATTCCGCCCCCTCTACTGCTTTTGGACGGACGGCTGACGAAATTGCAGGACATGGTGCCCGCCCTCATCGACTCGATCAAGAGCCAGGGCCTCGCGCTGGTGACAGACGTCTCGGGCTCTAGCGCGCCCGCGGCGCGGAGCCCCTTCGTGGACCCGTTCCCGCGGCTGCCGGAGGGGGTGGATGGGGTGCTGAAGAGCCAGGGGGTGTTGCGGTTTACGGAGTCGATAGACATTTAGCCCCTTCTTCCTCCCTTCCCTCTTTCCTTCCTCCTCTTTCTCTTTCCTTCCTCCTCTTTCTCTTTTTCTCCCTCTTCCTCTTCTCAACTTATATCTACTCTTCGTTTTCTTCTTTTTATCTGCTCTTCTTTGTCGTTGTTTGCCATTATGCTTGGTGGAATGTAATGCGATTGAGGGTTCTTATAGTTCTTACGGATATGGGTTCGAGGTTGGGCGCTAGAGAAAAGACGGGGTGGGTATATATTATATATTCGTATCATTCGTATCAAAACACAAAACACCTCGTGCAGTCTTACAACCTCGCCGTGATCCTTCTGGTATAACCGCCCCCGCCCCTACCCTCTCCGGTGATCATCTGAGGGCGGTGTGCACCGGGGCGTCAGGCACCCTTGTAATCGTACTTCAACCCCCGCAGCTCGTCTGGGTCGACCCCCGCCATGACTAGCTTCGCGCCCACGACGACGCCGTAGACGAGGGCTGGGAGGCAGCCCTGCAGGACCTCGAGGGGGGTGCCGCCGCGGATGAGGCTGAGGAGGAGGATGGAGACGGCGAGGGTTAGGGTTAGGTATGGGAGGTATTTCTTTGCCGGGCTTGACGACGCTAGGTCTTCGAAGGGGTTCCTCGCTTCTTGTCCCCTGCGCCCTCCTCGCCCTCCCCGACTGCTCCCGGCTCTACTTCCGTTCTTGCCTCTCCTTGAGTCGAGCACCGAGAGTCCCGTGATTTCGGGAGGGAGTATGTAAGAGAGGTACGCCGTGGCGAGGAGGCAGGATATCGAGAGGAGGCGCGGAAGGGGCGGGCTGGAGGAGAGGTTGAAGATGTGGGGCTGGGCGGCGAGAAGGGGGAGGAGGGTGAGGATCTTGGTGTAGGTTGCGTTTTGGGTGGTGTTTTGCGTTGAGAGGGTGTCGATTAGGGTTTCTTGTTCTGGTGGGTGTTAGCTGTTTGGGGAGTATAAGAGGAGGACGAGGTATGCGAGACGCGAGAGTGGGGAGAGCAGGGAGGGAGGAGGGAATGGGTACCTTGTTCGTCGAGAGCTTCGGGGAGCGAGTTGTCCGAGTCGTAGGCGAAGGGCCGGCGGAGGCGGGTCGCCATCGAGGAGCTTTCCATGGTGGAGAGTACACTGCAGTTTGTGTGTGTGTATAGCGGGAATGGTTTTTTACTCTTCAAATGCTCTCCCCGGAAGCGTGTCTGGGGCGTCGATCTCGACAGAAATTCAAGCGAAGCACTTCACATGCACAGCTCCCGCCATGACGACATGTTCCTGACAGCAAGCGTGGGGCACGTGGCGCCCGTGGCTGAACATTTTAAACAGCCCACCACGCACGTGACCCGCAAACCTCCCCATCGTCCCAGACCGAAGCCTCGACCAGCCAACTTCCAACCCCTCTGGCGAGCTAAACCCGACAACTCCGCGAAACAAGACGACACGCCAGCCATGCTTTCCCGGGCTGTACACCGGAGCCTCGCCTCCATCCGCCTCCCTGCGCGCAGGGTCGTGGCGCAACGGCGGTGGATGACGCCGGCGCCCAGGGAGGGTGAGAGGCTGATGGAGCGGCGCGCCGACCGCGAGCTGCCGAGTACGTTGCCCCCCCCCCCCCCCCCCCCCCCCCCCCCCCCCCCCCCCCCCCCCCCCCCCCCCCCCC